>JASANG010000553.1:0-148439 GCA_030248215.1 Enoplolaimus lenunculus
TATATTTTTGTCGTTTGCCGTGCATAACCAGCAATTAAATGATAACAAACTTTCCTAATTTGTGTTTTCAAAAAACACGAAAACATCAAGTAATATAGAATTAACCAGTGAGGTTAAGCTGCAAGGCAATTCTCAAGCAGGTAACGTTACCATGAGAGAAATTAAATTTTATAAAGCAACAAAAACTAAAATTTTGTCGAGAGAGAGAAGTGTACGCCCAAGCTTTAAGAACCTAAGTGTAAATATGATGCCCAAATTGTGACAAACCTAAAATGGTACACGACGAACTCATTTGAAACTGTTCAGCAAAAATACAAAACTAAAATTTAAACGTTTTGTTCAATTTTTTTCATTTCATTTCAAACGTAAGCGATCCTGTCAGCATCGTCGGCCCACGTAGAGATCAGGGGCGGCAACGTTTTTGAGTGGGACTAGACAAGAAGAAGCTTAAGCTTTAGACTAATTTTTCTGCTTGGCTTAAGTTAAGCCTAAGGCGCAGGCTTAGGAATATTCTCATTCTTTCGCTTAGGCTTAGGCGTAGGCTTATGTTTACGCTGAAGAATATGCTTATAATACTGTTTCTCCCCTGTTCTTTTACATTGGCCATATCGTCGAAGATACGAGTGAAATTTGTACGTTGCACAAGAATTTACGTAGGATTTCAGTGCAAACTCGTATAAATATTTTCTAAATAAGCCTAAATTTTATGGGTTTTTCTGTTGTTTTCAAACGCTATTACACAATGTATTTGAAAGTTAACTTGTTTTTTTTTTAAATTTCTGACATTCACCTTGGTAAATTATGAAAAAAGTATAGCGTCTTATGATGCTTTTGCTGTTGGCATGACGAGAAACGTAAAAGGAACAGGGGTAAATCATTTATGAATACCAACAAGCACGCCTAATTGCGGCAATGGAGACGGGTATTGAAACGAACATTACGAACAAATTCCGTGGCCCATGTATACGCATATTATTCCTAAGACTAAGCCTATGCCTGAACCTCAGCGTAAGAATAAGTATATTTCAAGCCTAAGCATAAGCCTAAGCAAAAAATTAATCTTAAATTATAAAATATTTGTTTTAGATGCTAATCTGAGTTTTTGAAGTCTGAACTTGTAATTAAGTTTAACCTAAATTATTTCTGTAAAAACGAAAAATATTTGCCAACCTTTTAGCCAAGGACCTCGAGTCCCAAAACCGACCGTTTTATATAAACTCGGCCATCCAATCATGACTCTTGTGTTTTGATACAAGTGTTTATAATCTGTTATATACTGAGGTAAGAGTAACCGTAGATCAACAAATTTCATAACTTTTAATCCTTTCTCACATGAATATTTTCTATTTCTCCTGAGACCTATTTTTATGCTAGGATTCGAACTCCAGTGACTGGAGTGGGAGGCGTATACCATCACCACTCAGCTATAGGAGCTTGACGCTCGAGCCCGAGGGGCTCTCACGTCTTGTGGTGATTTAGTACTATGTATACGTGTTGCAATTGTTAAACACTGTGCGATATATATTATTTAGTGTAGGCCAATGTGAGAAGGGGTTAATATATATTGCACTTATAAAAATACATATTTGCAAAATAATTGCTATCCTGAGGAGTTTCAAACAGAAGGATATCAAAAACTGGGTTTGTCAAAAAGCGGGGCAGGCGAAAAAATTTATTTGTGAGCAGTCTACTTTTCAAGAATACTTTCCAAAAACACCTGGGTTTCTCTCAAATTTCACTATACAAATTTTTTGCTAAATTTAAAAACCAAAAAACATCATTTTGAGATAAATCTTAAACGGTTATTTTTAGAATTTAGTTTTTTGTAAACTTGCTACTCTCGATTGATAAACTATAGATAATACAGCCAGCCGCCGTCCACGCCATCACAACAATAACCAATGTATTTGACAACAAATTGCCAGAATCATGTTAGCTGTTAAAATTTAAATTAATTACTAAACCACAGCTACCACAGGTGGATAAAGTGGGGGCACAAAAGCTTTGGGGCCTTCATCAAAAATTATAACCTGAATTTTGTGCAAAAAATTTAGTACTACATGTATGTTTGGCCTATCGGTACTATTTATAGCGCCTCCACCCTCTTCGAAAATTTCTGAATCCGCCACTGATTATATATAGAAAAAATTTACATTAGGAAAACTTCTCTTGACCCATATAAACCTTCATAGTTAGGGTTGCGATATACTTTTTCGTCGGGCGGCGCCGGGACGTCACCGTGCGCTATTGTACGCAAATAACTCACTTACGATAAACATATGGTGATGGATGGAGCCGGACGGATGACGCACGGTGACGGACGACGCCGGACGTCAAGTACAGTGCAACCCGAACAATTCATAGTTATATCAGTCCCACGTTACCGTTGGTTTGGGTTGCACACAAATTGTCCGCCCTGTTTATTTTTTCTATTGACAGAATAGATTATCGCAGTAACTCTGAGCGGACACACTTTTAGCTAGCTACCGCATCCGCGCATAGTTTTGGTTTTCCAACAAATGCCCACATATAGTTTTCGTTTTGAAAAAATGTCCGCAACCAAAAGTATGAGCTATAGTATAAATTTCCAGCCGAAGTTTGAATTTTGTTACCAAAATTTGAATTTCCCTGCAAAAATTTGAATTTTCCCGCCAAAATTTGAATTTTCCCGCCAAAATTTGAATTTTCCCGCCAAAATTTGAATTTTCCCGCCAAAATTCTAATTTCCTGCCAAAATCAACTTTCCAGCCAAAATTTGATTTTGCCGCTAAAAGTTGAATTTTCTCTCCGTAATTTGAATTTCCCGCCAAAATTTGAATTTCTGTCCAGATTTAAATTTCTCGCCAAAATTTGAATTGTCCAGCAAAAATATGAGTTTTGCCACTAAATGTTAAATTTACCACCAAAATTTGAGTTTTCCCGCCGAAATTTGAATTTTCCTACCAAAATTTGAATTTCCGTGCCAAGATTTGAATTTTCCCGCCAAAATTTGAATGTTCCCGCCAAAATTAAAATTTGAATTTACCCGCCAATGCATCATCGACATTAATTATTGTTTACACAGTAGAAAATTATAATTTCATTCCGTAACACAATCTGATTTTAAGCAAACGACTGAATGAACTCTCGAATTACTAATTTAATGATTTTTAATTAAAAAGTTTACGCCAGAGAGTGAATTTTTGTATTTTCCAAGTGGCAATCAAAAATAAACATAAATAATGCATAAAAGGCTCAAATTTCGTTTAAACACTTTTAGCACCGCTTTCAAGTTCTCTCTAAAGGCGTTCACGTGTTTTTTGCACAAATATAACGTAAAATTGTCACATTTAGTAAAATTGAGTCAATGCTTCTATATACCATATTTGAGGTAAGTTTGCGTAATGTACTCTTATGTAAACTTGTTGCGTAACAGACTTGCAAACAACATTAATGTACAATTCATTTGAAATGTAATAGTAATTCATTGCTACTGGAAATTGAAAGACAACAACCAGAGGGCTGGTGTCTCAGCCCCATTATGTCCCAACGCGAGATCCCCCCGGACAAATTCAGCTTGCTCACGATTTCCCCCCGGAAAATAGGGCCAAGCAAGATTTCCTACTGTGAAAATGTGGCAAGCCCAAGGTTTCCGCCTTCGAAAAGCTGATCGGTCAGACCGAGATTTCCGCCCGGAAATTGGGGTTCGCCCAAGATTTCCCCCAGAGATTTTAGTACCCGGTGCGCCTCAGTTAAAATACGAGGTTATACCTGTAATAAATGAAAATGTATAATGTAAGCATGTGAGACATGCTTGTCCATTATGTGCACATGCAATATAGTGCAGTGCACTATATGTATGCTTGCTGGCAGCATACGTTCGACACGTATAGTCGACGAAAAAGGCAGTTGGAGAGGCATGCTGCGTGGCGCAGTGGTAGACTGTTCGCTTGAGGATCCGTAGACTGAGAGTTCGATCCCCGCTCCTGAGGCCCGCTTTTCCAGCTACTTAATAGTAAAAAGGTCTCTGAAGTCCATGTTCCAACATCGGCTGACATATAACATCCGCTCATTGTTGCTAGCTGCGTATTTAATGTTCAAAACCGCTGCAAACTGTGCGTTTAGTAATCAAAACAGTAAACTTTACAAGACAGAAAAAAGAGGTAAATATTTAAAAAAGTCAAAAAATGGCTGATCTTGGTGATTGGGCCACCAATGCAGAAATATTAGCCGCTGCAGCATATTTGAACCGTAGGAATTCCAGTACAAAAATACTGTAGTAATCCGAATAAGACACCGTAATAAGCGGGGGTCCCATTTTGAGACACAATCAATAGGAGTCCGCATCCCTAATAAGAGTTGGTAAACGGATACAGTCCCTAAGCCCTAATTACAGTCCATAAATATCAATTAGTCTTAATTGCAGTGCATAAATGACTCCAGGACCAAAGAAAGTTGAGTTTGAAACTGTAAAGCGTACTTAAATTTTGAAACTACATACCTTAGTATACCGTTGCATTATCGCTCAAGCTATTGACACAAGAAAGAGGATTACTTGAACTTTACGCTACTTCAAATTGAAACCGAAATACTACAAAAGTTGATAAACTTCTAACGAAAGCACGATTGACAAAATACTGATTCGTTCGGATGGTTAAAAATCCTTTATATATTATATTATTATATATATATCAGGGTTCAACCAGAATTTATACGGTTTTGTGGCAAATTATGCTTAATCATTTAAACATTGGAAACTTTGTCTTTAAAAAGTTGTTATTTTGACATGACTGTTTTTCCAACTAGGTACTTCAATTTTATTAATAAACTGTTACTGTTGTGTTTTCGCCAAAGCTTGATGATGAAATACCTGAAAATTTGTTTACGACATTTCTTGGCTTTTTTTCTAAAACGTCCAAGAGTAATTATGAAATGAAAATTATTTCAAATTTCGGTTTCTGATCCCGTTCCGGTTCCTGCAAAAAATTCAAATCTATTTCCGCTTCCTGTTTCTGCTAAATTAAGTTCCTGTTAGAACCCTGATTATATAAAATATATACCTTAAATATACTATGTTCATTTTTTTCATATAGCATTATCGCTGATATGGTAGACTAAAATTTTTTCGGTTAAAACATTGTTTTTATTCCAGTATAATTTATAGCTTTAAAGATTTGTTATTTTGGCCATTTTAGCACCAATTGTGCAAGTTGATTTATTATTCTTTTATGGTTTTGAAGTAAATGCTCATTCCGTCGTATTTCGCTCATTGATCGACCTTCCTCTTTCTTATAAGTTTGACGCTGTGTAATGTTTTTGCCTCGAAACATGGTGGCCATAAACTTAAGACAAAATGCATAGGCGTCATTTGATTGGCTCGTTTAAATGTTTTTTTGGTTAAAAATTGTAAATTTTTTCGCCAAAATTAAGTAAATGTTTTTAAGTTTTTTTTCTGCAAAATTAAGCAAATCTTTTAAGTGGTACCGAAAGGTTAATTTTCAAATTTTAACTGGCACTTGAACCTGGCATTTTGATGAAGAGATAACGTTGAAAACATTAGTTATTTTTTGTATATTTTAGACTAAATTATTAACAGTGTGTTATGGCGTTTACTTCGCTGCAGTTTTTTTAATATTAAATGTGAAACAGCGTTTTTGAGACAACTGTAAACAAGCAATCCAGTGGCAATATATCCCACCAGTCAATCCTAGCTCTACCACTGCTAACACGACAGTCAAAAATTCCCGTTTGGTTAAATTTTTCGTTCAATGTTGTCCATCGATTTAAAGGACATTAATAATACGTGTGTTTTTTCCGAAATATATATCCACCCGCGCCTGGTTTTGCCTAGTGTCGTGCCTTTTTCTGTACTATATACGTCTACTTAAAACTGTATATTCAGTTCTTTGCGTCAATTTGTTGAATTCAATATAAGCCTATATCTTTGCTATGTTTGCGTCTTTAATTAGAGACAAAATTAATTATATACAATGTTTGCATACGAGTTCCACACCATTATATTTAAAGTTTGCGTTTGGTTAAAGTATTTTGACGCTGAGCCTGAGAACTTTGAACGAGTACGACGTGAACATATACACTGACAATTTTTGAAAGTTTGATGATATAGGTTAAAGCCTAAACGTAAGCCTAAGCGTAAGCCAAAGCCTAATTAAACGCGTCAGCGTAAGGTTAAGCGTAAGCTTAACCGTCTGCAGTTTTTAATTCCTCCAGTCTTCGTGTCTCCAAGTTTTCTGGCGGCAGATCCCAGGGATAAAAATAGGTCCATTTTATGTCCGATTTAATCTCAGTTGAAACGTCAAGATTGGTGCTTTAATTTTTAGACAATGGTGGCTTTTAAAATATACACCACCTCTTAGGGCAATTAGGATTGCGACAGGCCAAATACAATAGCTGATTATTCATTAAGTTTTGCTGTTTATTATTTTTAACCCTTTTGGCCCATAGCCACAGAGGGGACACGAGTGGCTAACCCCCTAAAACAATAATGTCCAACAAAAAATTTTCAACCTTGCTCGTAAATCATCGAAACGTTTCGCATGCCTCTCCTGATAATGTTCCACCGCTCCCTGGCAAGGTGAGCTGGCTACGGACCTGTATCATATACGATACAACGTACAAACTGTGTACACGAAACAAAGTAGACGTATTGTGTTCATGTACGCTTACGCGTGCGCAAAAGCCATCATTATTCAAATCAGCAAGAGCGTCACCCTTGTGCTCAAGTGTGCTCCAGTATATTTTCTGACTCTGCCAGTGTCGATGCCAACAAAAATAAATGACAATTTGCCTAGCAGTATTTTGATAAAATTCACACAATTTATTAGACGCTAAATATTAAGCAGCTGAAAAACGTTTCGTTGTGCAACATTTATTTATATATTCGTGTTTTCGTTTCATTTGGTGTTATCAAACGAGAATCATCGCTACTAAATAAACACAACTCGACCAAAATGGCTTTAAACGCAAAGATCGTTCGGGTATGTGAAACAGTATCTTTGAACTCGTTTATCAAAATTAAATTTTTGGCCTTCACCACATTTTGTGCCTTATGAAAGCATATATATACCACTACCATCGTTGGTCGTAACCGAAATCCTTGTGTTTGTATAAGATTTCGAATACTCAAATGCGGATGTAAACGCGGGCTGCTGTGCCATCGAAATCATGTCGGCCGAAATTGGAATCGAAGCCAAAATTTTGTATTATGATTTTAAGTATACTAAAATTGTGTTTGGCTTTTTTAAAAGTTGCTTTGATCGCGAGTTTTTCCTCACACGTATGTAAATGCGATGCCTCTTAGACGGAAATTTGTTGAATTTACCACGGTTAAATACACACGAAACCTGTAATTTTTAAATGGTTCTTTGTCTAAACCAAAAACCACTATGATGGCCTTTTTAGTCTAAAAGGATATCGAGTAACAAATGTGGGCTTAACTTGTATGCTGAAAGAATCAGCGAAAAAATAGTTATAAAATATTAGGTTAAATGCACATGGGCGCTGCCAGGATAATGGTTTGCCTCGACGAAGCGGATTTCAGTTGAGAAATTATTAAATTATTTCATTGCCAAAGATACTAAACGTACTATATTTTTTTACTCTGTATATACTACAAGTTGAGGTTCGGAATGACAACAAAAAACACAAAATCGAGTTTCGGCTATCCGAAATAGAAAACTTAATTATTGATATCCGGAATACAGGTAAATAAATATCCGAGCAGCATGCACACGCAGGGTTTTAGAAATCATTTTTTGTGTAGGAAGGTATACAGAGTAGTTATTCGGAATTGGATATTTTATCATATTGGAACATGTAGATAAATATCAGGCAAGAATTGGACGAATATCCAAATATGAAAAGATATCCAGTGCGTATCATTACTCTGGAATCTGTATGCCTATCTACACTGAAAATTATTTGTAAAACTCAGCAGATGCAAGCGCACTTCTTTGCGCGTTTTAACCAAATATTTTAAGTGTAAGAATTGTCGGCAGGCTTAGGCTCAGGCTTAGGCTTAGAAATATACTCATTCTTACGCTTAGCTTTAGGCTTAGGTTTTAGAATATACTTATAATACTTTCCGTCCCTGTTCTTTACATTGGCCGATTAGTTTTTGATTATGATTTGAAACTAATTTTAAATTTTGTGCAATTTAAATTTTGGTTCATATTTATAAACTTCTGTGCTGCGCCGAGTATTGGAGTAATTAAAATTATAATGAATGCAAAAAACAACACCGCTCGCAGTTCGGTCGATAAATTTAATTCGTTGTGCTACAACTGTAAGTTTTTCTACAACGCTTTAGTGCGCCCCGTGAACATTTTAGAACCCTAAAGATAAACGTGGGCCAATGTTACATTTAGCACCGTAACAGAAGATTAAGCATATTCCAAACCCTAAAGCGTTGAAAAACGGTAAGCCTAAGCCTAAGCCTAAGCAAAAAATGTCGTTTAAACCTTAAACCTACTCCTTCTCAGTCCAACCGGAAACCGGGACAGCCCTGAAACTAACTCGGGAATACACTTGAACAGTCTCAAGCTTCCATCATCTCCACAAATAAGCCACTTAGAAACAAGTCCTAAAGGATTTCAAACGGTATAGGATGCCGTGCCTTGCCAAGCATGATAATTGTATCAGTGCTTTTATATATTTACCTTAAATATTGTGGTAATTTTTTTGTTTTCTATTGCATTTACAGACAATCATTGAAATGACACGTATCGTGTGATTTTTAATCGTTTCATCCGGCTATCCAGACAGTTAAAAACGTCTCTTGGCCGCTGAGTTGAATTTGTTATATTTAAAAAAGACAACAAACGCTTCATTCGATCCTTATGCTTTAGTGTGTTTAAGAAAGGTATTAGGGCTAATATACATATATACCATTTGCGGTACTCGTCTAGTTTTCGCCAGCACTAACGTTAAATTTGATTCAATGCAGAAAGTTTCGCGAAACTATAAGTTTCTCATTTTGAAGTTTAGATTCAGGCTGAGAAGGGTTTAGGCTAAATTTGAGTCTGAAGCCTCAAATTTAGGAAAATTTGTGCCTCAACCTATCTGCTTAACTTGGTCATTATGGGTTTGGGGAACCTCATTTGGGCAGGGGAATAAAAACAGGTACCGTAATTCGGATGCGCGGAAAACAGTAAATATTGGTATGCTTTCAACGCTGAACTAAACGCTTTTCTAGGCTAACGTTAAGCCAGGATCGGCGCTAGTTTAGTTACTTGCTCATGCGGCAAAAGGTTAACAGACCAGTCGTCTCTTTCGGGTTGCTAACAATAGATCGAGACCTCGCTTTTCTTACATGCTGGCTGTAAGCTAATATATATTTTAAAAGCTACTGATGCCGATATAAAATATTTTTTAACCACTGGCAAAATATTGAATAAAGCATCGCTACTGTGATTGGCTAACCGTTAATTTAGCAATCTGGTTAAAACCATCTTGAACGCAACGGAAATAGTCTACTTCATCGCAACAAACTTGGGGCATATTTTTTCTTTAAACCAATCATTTTAGAGCGCATTTTTTGAAAAGATGAAACTCGTAACTGGACCGAAAGTTTAAGGCTCAAAAAGTTCGGAACAAGAGCCACTCGAGGTACCTTCAAATTACCATTATTCAGATTTAATGTTTAAACACAAAGGCTCACCTCAAGATGTGTTTTCAGAAGACACAGGTTTTTTGTTTTGCGAGTGGGGGTAACATTTTAATTTTCTCGCTAAACATTTCGGTATCTACAAATTATTTCCAGGGGTGGCGGTCTTCCTGCCAAGCACCCTCTTTTTCGATGACCCTCGATGTTGAATGCATATCGGAGGGCTTACGTAATGAGTAGATCGGTCATGGTTCCCATTAAAGCAGTAACCGTATTTTACAATGACCTTGCCGACGACTTGTAATTCTAAATCTAAACCTAAATTATCCGATCATATCCTGGAATCGATGTTTGGACTCTAATACCAGCTGGCGTATGCAAAATTGCTGGTTGAAGCTACATGGCATAGAATAGCGAAAAAAAATTCGCGAGCGGAGCGAGCGGGAAGCCAAACGCAATTTCAGTACAAGTTTCAATACAAATTTCCGTTTTGACCCTTGTTTGGGGGAACATAATCTGGGTAGTCCTCCTCGGATCCGCCAGTTTCTAACACTTTTCTATTTAATTAATGATACTGATGGTTAATTTGATTACAACAGTTTACTTAAAATCTCAGTAGGCATATCAATTAGTTTTAGTTTAATGATTTGTTTTGAGTTTAACTGTGATTTTAGGAAAAGGCTGCGCTTACGCCAGTTGTGGATATTTCTAAGAGTAGATTACCGATGACAGCAAATTTGAGTCGAGGGGGGCATTGTGGATTGTTAGGGTGTCATGTTCAACGACGAATATTGTGGAGTAACACTGTATGTTGTCCTTGCAGTGAATCTAGGCACTTGTAGATCCAGAAGGGGTACGCTGGAGGGGGCGAGTATACGCACCCCGTCAGAAAATTTGTGTGATAATATGGTAAGGGTAGGGTCTTTATGTAACAATGATCTTCCTCAGAAAATTGGTACAGATATAAGCCCGCCATACCGTCACAAATTTGTGAATCTAAGCAGCTGCAATGGTTTTTATTTTTTATACCTATTCAACTTCTGATCACCTCTCTGCAAACATTTTGCACTACAAAATCAAAATTGTTCAAATTTTTGAATCCATTGATCTCATAAGGTCTTTCTTGGGACCATATTTTTAGTAAATTTTGCAACCCATCAAGATGCAACCGAAGGTGAAAAATACTGGAACCGGAGCCGGAGTTCAACGAAACTTGTCGGAAACGGAGCTGGAGCCGGAGCCGCAGGCGAAGCGAAATTAGGTAGTAAAAATGACGGTTGATTAGTTAATTTTAGCCAATATCTGCAATATGTTGTTAGGTTGTTTGGTTTTACGTTAATTTTCTGCGAAATTTCAAAAATTCTTTCCTGAAAATTGTGACAAAAGTAAAAGAAAACGCCCTAAGCCGATAAATTTTGCAAAATTATGCTAAATTTTACTGCCGAAATTGCCAGTACCTTCGGTAAAATTTCTACCGGAGCCGAAGTCTGAGACCGAATCTATGCCGGAATCACAGCCGGATGCAAACCTCCGGTTATGCCTGCTACCCATATATCACTCGACGCAGCTCATGAAACTTAGTTGAAACGAAATATAAACAGTTAGATTATTTTTGTTTTATTTTAAATATTAGACAGAGCAAAGGTAATATGCTTGCAGTTAGCCATCACTCTAACCGAACGCTGTTTGGTACAAGGTAAAAACAGTACAAAATGCTGGTCCATATAAAGATCAGGTAGGGAACGTTTTTGTGGACCTGCAAAAGATTCAGCTTAAGCTTAAGACTAATTTATGTACTGAGACTTAGGCTTATTTTTAAGCTTAGCTATAAGCGCATACTTATGCTTTGACTTAGGTTTAGGCTTACGAATATGCTTATACTACTGTTACACGCTCTGTTCTATACTTTGAACAAAATTCAGATGCATCGATTATCTGCTTAAAATAAAGTCAACATGAATTTTGAAAATAAATTAATCTTACAAATACAGATAAAGCAATGTTTAGGCACATAGTTCACATCTCTATTATTTCCTGGTCACTCGAATTTATAGACAACCAACTATTTCCTGATGCGCTCACAACTGTAGAAAATGGTTTAATGTTTTTGTTTCCCCGTTGAATTCAATTCAAAATTCGGTTCAAACCAGTTGATGTTTGTGCCCAAACCACCTGCTCCATTTTTTCTGTTAACCTTGCAGTTTTGTTTCTAAAACTGGCTATGGTTCGTGCGGTTTATTAGATTATAGCGTACAAGTTCAACCGACTTGACAATTCAGCGACAAAAGATGCCATTTTTGGCCCATGTAAAGATCAGGGGCGGAACGTTTGTCTGGTAGACTAGAATAGAGTAAGCTTAAGCTTTAGACTTATTTTTTGCTTGGCTTAGGCTTAGGCTTAGGAATATGCTCATTCTTACGCTTAGGCTTGTTCCGCCCCTGTTCTTTACATTGGCCCCATTTTTAAACAGTGAATCGTAGTCAAAATTTCATTTCGGGGGAATTCAACGAAACATCTCTCTATGTTTAAATCACGAACGAGTCAAAAAAATTCCATCTCGCTGAGACAGCGATTTAAAGTTAGAAAATTTTTAAAAATTGGTTGTTATTGTGAACAATTTAAAAATTTGAAAGTTTATCCCGTCGTATACGCCTTGGCGTTTTGCATTTAGCTAAACGCCAAACAATGTCTATAGGTTGAAAAATTACGCATACTATGCAACGAATTTATGTCACTTTAGTCTCTTTTATTAACTTTAAGTTTTTGAGCCTACAGATTTGCCAAACGCACGCGTTAACAATATTGGCCAATGTAAAGATCAGGAGCGGCACGTTTTTCTGTGGGATTGCAATAAAACAAGCTCAAAATGGAAACCATTTCTTGTTTAGGATGAGGCGTTGGTTTAGGTATAAGCTCGTTTATACACTTTGGTTTAGGCTTAGGAATATGCTTATACTACTGCTACTATCATGTTCTATACATTGGTAACAATATTGAACAATAAGTTTTGGTCCATTCCTATCTGTTGCCCTTTTATTTTTGTAGTATAACCAAAAATTTCATAGATCCGAAGATTAGGATTAGCCGAGCGTAGGTTTCGTCCGCTGTCGTGTGATAAACTGTCGGCCGACGAGTAGTGGCACCGTCTAAGCTTGGTGTTTATTAAAATGTTTACCGTCTGGCTACAATTTATATAAGAATATAATCAGCAAACTACGCAGGTCTGCGATTCTAATTGTCTTTATCATTTTCTACCAACAAGCAGCCCCTGAAAGGGTCTAGGAGACGGCGCACGCATACAGCCCTGGTCCCCTGGTCCCTGGCGGATCCTGTAGGATTGCAACCAGGCCCGTGCCCTCCACCAGGGATCAAAACCAAGACTTTGTATTGAAGTTTAGCGCTAAACAAGCTTTCAGCTTCTTGTTAGCTTGGCTCGCAAGATTTTTCCGCTATTATATCTCGTGCCGTTCCACTTTCAGAAAAAACTCGCAAAATCCGGGGAGATCTTTGAAGTGAATCAGAGAGGGCGTTTTCTCTGAACTCAAATCTCCGCTCTAAGTTTTTTCACTAAAAATCCGTAGAAAATTTCAAAAAAGATAGCTAATCCAAAAACCAAAAATACCCCCATAGCATCTCGACAAAAATTATATAGCGTCAATTGCTTTTCTATGCTGTTTATTCCTCTGTTTTATACACAATAGCATAAGCACGCTTTAATGTTTCGAACTCACCTTTATTTGGCCCTGGAGTATTTATACACTACAATTAGGGATAATAAACATTTATGAACACTAATAGGATTTAGGGACTCTATCGGCTTACGCACGCTTATTAGAAATACGGACTCCTATTAATTGGGACTCAAAATGGGGACCCCCTCTTATTTGGGTCACTACAGCATGGGTCAAAAATAAGTTTATTACCTGTGAAATTTTGCCCCCATTCTGAGATCCTGGATCCGCCAGTGCCTAGAAATTTCTTAAATTAAAAGAGATGGCCTCCAGGTTGTCTGAACACCTGGTAATTCGCGACCTCGCTTCAGCGAGGTCATGTTTAGATGGTTGTTTGTACGTTTGCTCATTGGCATACAAACGTACAACAATCAAACAGCATTGCGCGCATATATAAACGTGCGTATACCGTCCGAAACTGGTAAATAAAAACGAGTGTTTGAATAATCTGTTGCTGCCAAAAAATGATAAGCATCTATGATCACTGATAGACATATTTCTAGAACACCGCACGCGTTTAATCATTTGTTCTAAAATTAGACACCTTTGGGCTAAAAGATTAGGCAAAAGTCTGCCGAAGCGACGTAACTACATTATCTGTTTAGAGATTTTAGTTAAGAACTGTCATCTTTGCACTGTTCTTGCACTTGTTATTATACTTTAAAATGTATGAAAACCATACGTTCGCTGCGTTGTTACTGTACAATATCACTGATCCGGAAGATAATATGACGTCGTTCTTGTACGTCTGCCAAAGACATTGTGGAGTGCCTGAATCGCTTGATCCAGCGAATCCGTTTGTTGTGTTCAATCGAATTGTTATCGTATATTTGTTACCATTAGTCGCGATTGTGGGACTCTTGGGCAACGCAACGTCTGTGCTGGTTTTTCTACAACCAGGTACATATTTTTGGTTTTTTTAGGCTTTAGACGAACCGTTTGTGTTGAAATTCAATCTCCGCAGTGTTTTGTCATCAATGTTATCTTTAGATCGATTGGATTTTGCCGTACGAATATTTGAAAACGGATAAGTTTGTCTCTCATTCAACCAGGTCATAATTAATATTCAGTGTTTGCGTCCCATATTTTAATACTAATTGCTACAAATACATATAGTTGATGGTATCAAAATATTACAGTTGAGGAGTATGATCCGGCTTCAGGTATAAAATCAATTTCCGGTTCCGGTACAATTTGTGCTGAGGTTCCGGGAGAGGTTGCAAGTAAGTAAAGATTTCTTTACCCGACGAGCGCTTTACCGACGGAAGTTTCATCTTTTACCCGCAAGTATACCCGAACAAAAATTGCTTTATCTCTCAGCCACATTTTGCACTCAGCCTTATTTTTTGAGTCACAAAAAAGTTGTAGATTTTCCAGTTTATTGGTATTAATACATAATCGGTTGGCCTTAGCGTATTAAGTCACAGTATACTTTATTAGTAAGTAACTGGTGGAATGGTGTGTCTCGAGGGCAAAATACCGTTGCCTGATTGTCAACAAGTTTTGCCGCAGCAAGAATCGAAGTTCGCCTCGAGACACAATTACGCAATTAAAATACGTTACAAATTGTTTAAATTTTTAGTAATTTTTCATAGTGTTGTCAAAAAAGTTATCCTTTAAGCGTCTTTTTATAAAATTTTTTCCACTCAAACTTAAAAAAATTGCTCGAAAGTTACAATGAAACCTACGGCACGTAAACAACGTTTATGAAATACGAAAAATATCACTATTACAATTGCCAAAACTTCTAGCAAAAATTGTACACGATGCAGAAGTAATAGTCAAGTTTTGCTACCTGAGTCAACCAAAATATTGAGCCAGAATTTCATCGAGTTCGTTGGGGGGGCGGTAGTAATTTCAACTGCGATCGTTCCCATCTTGAAATGTCTATAAGTGTCCCCACACCAGGTGTTTATTTTAGCAATGCTCACATCAACCAACTGTTACCTAGCCGCGTTGGCTGGCAGCGATGTTGTTGTTGTATTTACGTCGTTGTTTATGTTCACGTTCGATTCGTTACGTCATCGTATTCCGTCGATTCAACAATTGTACCTAGCATTGATTGCCGGCGTTTTCCCACTTGGAACGATCGGGCACACGTGTTCGGTGTATTTTTGTGTTTCAGCTGATTTTGATACGTTTTTCAAACACTGCGTTCAGTGGTAAGTCATATCAAGTTTTTTTTAAAATGATACGAACTGCGTTGTTCGCATCCGTAGTTGCGGAAAATTTAGTTTTTTTACATGGATTCAGTGAGTTGAAGAATCCGGCGACTTATACCTCAAGATCCGCTATCTCTGCTTATCTCACGGATAGTATAATTGACACTATTGTGTCACTACGGAATTGTGGGGAGGGAGTGACTTTTTCACTCGTAGCATTTGTTTTTCTGATTTATAAATTTGTTTCTAATGCGAAAATTTTTCGTCAATTTTACGTTGTTGTTCTGGGAGTTCTGCCTGCCCCCGAAACCTCATTGCGATTTGAAAGGATACTAAACAGGATGAGGAGCACCCGTCCCCAAAGCCACCGGCACTAGGCATTTTATTATTGAAAGAGATAAAATTACTGAAACAGAGTTGATTTGTTTTGGCGCGTATGTATGAGGAACGCCTAGCGCGGGAGGTTTGGGGGCGCGAGGGGGGACGGCAAGTCCCTGAAATCGAAGAGAACTACAGAAGTGCCGCATAATTTACACTTAATAGATCCAGCGGCGGATTCAAAAATTTTTGACGGGGTGTCGGGCTGGCAGATGGTATGAAACGCAAAAATGGTAAGGTAGAGACCTTATTGTTTTAATTAACAAAAAATTTTCGAGGGCAAAAAAATGTAAGGTTCTGAGGGGCCTTGCCATTTTCTCACAAAAAAGTTCTGTGGGAAAAATTGTAAAAAATTGTAGGGACCTTACCATTTTAACACAAAAAAATTTCTGACGTGGGGCATCCGCCCCCCGTCCCCTTTTGGATCCGCTAGTGAATAGATCATATAATAATGTTCATTGCGACCAAAATGAATTTGATTTAAACTTTTGGCTGGTGAATTGTAAAATTTTAAAACATAGTCTCTAAAATTGAATTATATAACTATTTTTAGCCTCAGAACTCGTTTCTCACATGTCAGCATCGCACGTCGTGTACTATTGTGCATTGTAATATTCGCAGTTGCGTTCAATTTATCGCATTTTTTTGAAATCAGCGTCACTGAATGCTACGACTTAGATCAAAATCAAACGCGACCCGAAGTTTGCGCATCTCTGCTACGAATGACGCCTGAGTACAACCGGATTTACGGCGTTTATGCCTACACAGCAATAATGGTTATTGGACCGCTCGCATTTCTAATTATATTAACGGTTTGTATTGGCGTTGCCGTCCTGACTAAAAATCGCAGCCATAGCCAGCCGCATCGGAAGTCGTTACCATCCGTTTTGTCACAGCCTGGCGTTGCGTACTACGACGGCGCTAACCGACAACTTTTAGCCATTTGCAGGACTGCTGATATTAATGATGACGTAGCTTGTGCCAAAGATCCGGGTTTATTCGACAACAGCACAGGCAACAATTGTTTTAAGCCTACACTGAACGCAACATATCCGGATGGTATGGTGGAAAATTCACATAGTGCAGCTGGCGCTAGACAGAATATTCAAAAGAGTGATAAGTAGGTTTTGTAGCAAAAAATATAACTTATACCCGATTTTAAATTTAACCAAACGTCTTATTTGAGGTGTTTGACTTTAAATATGCCACCCGCCATTTAAAATTAGTATTTTGCTTCACCCAAAATATAATCATCTCTGCTGTAACCTTGGTAGGTATGTCATTCATTTCAGACATATTTATTTTGCAATGCAATGATTGTTTAGACTAGAGCTGTATAAATTTGTTAAAATTAACTACATTTAAATCGAAAGTATCATTTCTCACTCAAATTTTATGTATATTCAACCCAGTAACTATTGAAAACGTTTAGCACAACAGCAGTCAAGTGAGCATCAGTTTCAAACCCATTTCTTTGCTTAGCATTTAAGGCTTACGCTTAAGCTTAGGCTTAGGCTTATGTTTTCCTGCTGTTACGACCGTGTTTTTACATTGGCCAATATGTTTATAAATTCATAACAAAACTAATGTTACAACTGCGGAAATTATACAAATGTCAAATCTGCAACTAAATTATAACTAAACAAGATGTTTGCTTTTCAGCACGGCATATGTCAAAAGTAACCATCTTAAACCACTCAATCAGCGTTCAGAATCCGATAGCCCCGTTGCGCTTATTATGGTCGTCGCGTTATTTGTAATTTGCAACAGTTTAGGCATGATTGTTAACTTTCTTGAGTCTTATTCCGATATTGGTAAGCGAAGCTACTTTTTGTTACATTTCTTAAAATTACAGGTTTGCTAAAAGTTATCTTTTAGCATTAATCTGGACATAAAGTGTGTGTAAAGCATAAACTTAATCCTAAACTCATACTTTCAACAAAGTCAATATATGCTAAGCAACAATTATTTAACCCAGTAAAACTTTTATCGCTTTCAACTTAATAGATTAAAGTTAAATTTGGGACATCAAATATTACGCACCAGTAACCAAAAGGGTGCAGGGGCGCTCCACGGCCCCAGTGTCCTTCCCCTGGAGAAATTGGGTAATAGATTTGTAGTTTAGTGATTTTCTCGCGTTTGCATTTTTTCTACTTCACTACTAGCTTTGCTTGAGATCAGAGCCCGTATTCTCAAATGTGTGTAGCACCTATCACCAGTCGGCGATTGGTCCTGTAACTTTGGTAAGAGCGCATAGTGAGGTTCGAAATTCAGCGCACTGTTTACGTTTGAGTTGCCTTTACTGCTGTACCAATTTTGAGATCTGCAATTGCAGCACTTCGTCAGTTTGAAAACCTGTCGCTAACTGATGATAGGTGCTATACGCATTTGAGAATATGCGCCCACGACACAGCTCGTTCGTTTACAAGCTTATTTACTAACTAGTGATAGGACGCTACACACAGGGCTGAGAATATAACTTTTTGTTCCAGGAGAAGCGCTCAACTATTTGGTGGACGGAAGCAATCTTTTGGTCGTGGTTAATTCGTCAGCGAATTTTTTCATTTATCTCTTATTCGACGCACAATTCCGACGCACTCTGTGTTGCCTATTGAACCACACTTCTCAACGGCGTATCGTGGAACGTTTTCAATGTTGTCGCCCTGATAATCGAAGCAAAAATTATCACTCAACAAACGTACCGGATAGAAATAACGCAGTAGTTGTTACATCGTCCAATTGTCACGGCGGTAAACTGCAAACGCCCACCGATACATATTGCGATGTTGAAGAATTTGTTTGACTCAAACACATTCTTATAATTAGCGTTTCATATTTGTTAAAGTTTTCAGTTGAAAAAGCTAAAATAAAGTTGCCCTTCGTTGAACATTCCATACCAAAATTTGAACCAAGAAATCAGTTTTGATGTTTTACAGGCTTTTCGCTACACTGTAAATTCCAAAAAGTTAATAAATTAACTCAGACGGAAAGTTTAGTCATTTCTGAGTTTAAAAAATCAGAATACTTCAACTCTGAGTTGACTTGATTCTCACTGTGACTTGAGCTGACTCTGGGTGAGTTAATTAATTAACTCAGAATGAATTGAATCAACTCAGAATTCCGAGTTCTGATGGTGCTAAACTCAGACTGAGTGATTCAACTCATTTTGATTTAAAATCAACTCACTAAAATGTGCAGTCTGTAAACCCAGCCAGTAGTACCCCAAAAATTGTCTGGTTTTAAGCAATTTTTGCATATAAAGACCGATTCTTAAACCCATACTTGTTGAGAAGATAATAGAAAATAACGCAAAAATACGTGAAGGTTTGAAATTCACAAAGGTATTAACCTAACGTCGGTTGAAACGTTCGTTTAGCAAAAATTTATTCTGAGAAAGCTTCAAAGTATGCATATATATCTATGCTAAACCAACTTCAGATCAGTGGGATTGCGTGGAAAATGGACGGGATAGCTATATACAATTATACTTTAAGATTCAAGAAAAGCTCTGGGTCCAATTGAACTTGTGTTTGCTTGTGATTTTTGTCCCATGTAAAGATCAGAAACGGAATGTTTTCCTTATACTACTGTTACGTTCCTGTTTTATACATTGGCACGAGTACTTTTCAAGCACAACCTTGGCGCTTAAGATTTCCAGAAATTTGGACACGGTTGCACAACGGACTGCGCAAAACTACATACTGCAGTCACCCGAATAGAGGGGCCCCTTTTGAGTCCCAATCAATAAGAGTCCGTATCCCTAATAAGCGTGCGTAAGCCGATAGAGCCCCTAAACCCTATTTGTGTTCATAAATGATTATCCCTAATTGTAGTGTATAAATACTCCAGGACCAAATAAAGTTGAGTTCGAAACTTTAAAGCATACTTAAGTTTTGAAAGTACATTCCTAAAAGTAACTTATACAAAACGTTTAATTCAACGCATGGTTGCAAAACCGGATATATCTAACGAAGGGTGGCTGACGGCTGGTTAAAAATAAATAACAGTCCGTAGCCAAATAACAAGGGTACTTTCTGGAGAAGCCAAATAATTATCAGTCACCCTCTCCCCTCTTATTCGGGTCACTGCAGTAGTTATATACGCATCAGAAAATCTCCATAAAACACGCGAAATCTGGCAATTCTTGCCGGATATCTATTGGGTTATCCATAATTATATTTTCCATTTCGGATATCCGAAACTCGATTTTGTGGTTTTTCCGTTTCCGAAGCTCAATTTTCAAACATACAATTCTAAAATAGCTATTTATTATGCATAATCGCCTCAATAGGGTATTCGGTTCAGAAGATTGCTACTGACTAATAAATAGTTGCGTTGGCCACCTGAAATTGAGCGCATTAATTTTGTAGCGATTTAAAATTTTTTAATACATAAGGGTGGTGATATTCTTATTGTGCAGTGACGTCCGGCAACGCAAGTCAAAGAATCATGATGACTGGCGGCGACAGACGTAATCAAAAGTATAGTGACAACGAAAAATTGCGAAATCGACACGTGATCTATAAAATTTTGATCATAAAAATAAGAGAATTTCTGTTATTTCCATAATGAAAAATGGATATCTAGTTACACCCTGATGATTGGAAAAAGACCAAATTCCAACAGGTCTTAAATTTTACGAACAGTATGCACCGAAAAAAACCCAATCTACTCACAAAAATGTGGTTCCGTATTGTGATTGAGATCCTTATCTGGTGCCCACTTATAATCCTGATCTAACTTATGCGGGATTCACATTATAACAGGGCAGGCGGGACACGGTTTGTTCCATGTTGGTTCGACGTCAACGTTAAAATTCGGGCTCTTATATCGGGTTAACAGAGAAAATTCGAATGTCATGACATTTAGCTTTCAAACCACCGCTCTCAAATGATCAATGTGTACAAGAGACGGTCACGTGATGCTGTAGGACATTTGTGCGAATATCATATGGTATTCAACGGGAGTGTGATGTTTGCGTGCTGATAAATGAAGGGAAAGTTGAACGGCAGAGGCACAGATGTGCTTTAAATGCCAATTACACGCCTGGAAAACGTTTCCGACACAAAATCGCTTACAGCCACAGATAAATAAATTCAAATTTCACATTCTAGTATCATATGATATTCAACAGGACAATTTGGTCATGTTACCTCAAGCATGCAGACATTTGAAAATACATCCTATAATATTCGCAGACAATACCTCGAATATCATATGACATTGAAGAACAAAATGTTAATTTTCGCATTCAGGGAATTTTACAAGTTTAACTGTTGGATTTATAAGAGAACTAGGCGCTCGCAAAGATTGTAACAATAAGTTTACCATATATTTTACACCATTTAGTTACAACATATATAAATCCCATCAAGCAAAAGTTATTAAAAATTTGGAAATGTGTTTACGTCAAAAGTACGCCGCTAAAACATCAAGTATTATCACATAATGAACTAAGCTATATGCGACATTCTTAATCACCAGTAGTTAAAACTCGCTATCACCCCATTTGTATTTTATTACTAGTCAAAGTCCAAGATGAGTTGCATATAAGACTGAAAATCTCATTTCACTATATATGATCAATCATAACCAATCGAATACAAAAAAAGATTTAGAAAAAGTGTAACTGAAATTAGTAAGTAAATTTATAATCAGGCGAGATACAAACACAAACGGAAAATTAGAATAATGCTGTCCACCTTTACCACTACAAAAGTGTGAATTTCTCACCCTTTGTCGGAAGAAATGAAGTTACAATTCCTGAACAAAGCTTTGCCTTCTGGCTAATAATGAATGAGATTTCGATTTACTTATGGTTTCTAATCTCATACAATCAATTATTTGCCATGTTTTTTCAAATTTATAACAAGCCGCAATGTGAAACTTTCAATGTAAACAAGCAATAAATTTTTCGACAATATTTCACCTCTAACGTTAAATGCATAGGTTGTACTAGTATCACTTAAAGCTATGTACCTCTTCCAAAATGCAAATAATCCAACTCCGTCAAACACAGAAAATTATACCGATTTGCATTAGAAAGAACAGTTCAGTGCGTTTAAACTTATACATATATAAGAACTAAGATACAACATATAGACAGAATAAAATTCACAAATATTACTTCAAGCATTACCGAAAAGGAGCTTTTCAGGGTGCAAAGCGGAACTGCATTATACCGGAATCGGAACAGAAAATTTAAACGGAAATCGGAACTAAAAATTAAGTTACTACAGATAAATAAATTTTATTAACAAGAATAATGATATAGGGTGTCCGTTGGCTGGCAACAATTCTCAAAAACGTTGCATGAACGAATTGACAATTTTGTTGGTCCTGTAAACATAGATGAGTTAACTGATCAAAACAATTTAATAGATAAATTATGCATAATTTGTATTCAACATATCACATCAGGTAGGCCAAAATTGATGGTGCAATCGGAATCGGAACTCGTTTTGAATCAGAATTCTAATCGCGGTCGCAATTCCGGTTGCTCCCTACAGGTTTTTTTTATCTTTTTGAATACAAGATAGTTGGACAAGGGTAAAAATTGCAAACACTACATTAAATAGAAGTTACGCTTAATACACCGGAGATGCATCGGTCTACCGGTAGACGTCGCTTTTGAACAATTAAATGCCTGGGTCGAAAGCTTACAAACGCTTAGAGTAATACGAACTTCAGCAATCTCCATGCTTAGTGCACTTTAGATTTTAAGTTTTAAATAATCATCTCTAAAAGTGGAATTAAGTTATTATTCCGATACAGTGTCACTGTCAAAATATAAACAAATAGCGAATATTGTATGTATTTGCTGGACAGCTCATAGCAAGGTAGCAACAAAAGTTCGAATTTCGCAAAAACTGGCGGTTCGGATTCGGTTGTAAATAAGCCAAACCAAAATGCGGAACCCAACAATGTTCAGCAATATGTTTTTATTACTAAAAAATAGAATTTGAAATAACTTGTCATAAAAATCAATATTTCTCATTTCAGGTCACAAATCTGAGAACTGAGGTCAGCCACAAAATATATATGTTTAATGTTACGTAGCTGGTTTTGTGTTACCACAGAAATTTACAAACCGCAAGGTTCAAATTTGGCAAATTAGCAATGGATTCGGATTGGGTCAAATCGTGGATTCCGTTCCACTTTGGTTCACTGGGGTTAAAATAAAAGAATATATACGAATAAAATAGCTCATGAATACTACATTTAGGCCACGCGCATAATTTTATAGACTAGTATGTACACGTACACGTAACGCACAATGTGAGCTTATTTGAACAAATTCTGCATCAGCGGATAATATAATTAAGACAACCTGATAATCACAAAAGTCCTCAGCTTGAAAATGTAACGTTATTCTTACAAATTTTTAAAAACACTCAAAATTCAAATTTCCTAGAACTACATTAAATTAAAGCATAGTCTACAAGTATTTTAAATATAGCTCCCGTCTTTGTCACCAATCCGAACACAAGTTAGGCAAATTACCTACCTAACTAACCTGCACACATATAGGGTTCGCCAATCACAAAACGAATTACTACAAACCATGCAAACCGCCACGAAGCTTCATGGCTTTGGAAGACAATTTTCCAGAAAACCTTTAAACCAGCATTTGGAAAAACAAATACAGTAACAGTAGACCTTTAAATTAACGGAATAACTTGCCCCGCAAACGAGGCATACTATTTATCATCCAAAACACACTCAATACGAGACAACCTATTAGTTTAGCATTACGTCTTTAAATTTAAGCCTAACCCCTCTGGTTATTGGCGTAAATAAACAGCACAAACAGTTATATAAGGTGCGAATGATTATAGGTACCCATTCACCACGAGTTGTAACTAAGTGCCGTATACACTCTCGTCACTGTAGGCAATGTACAAAAACAAGTCCTCTTCTTGAAAATCCTAAAATAAAAATAGAACAATATAACAAAACAGACGAAAAGACATATCACGTAATACGTTTATTGAATAAACGATGCAATTACAATTTTTTATATTTCAACATCAGAAAATATTTTAAATTTTAAAGATCAAAATATGCATTTCTGCATAAACACTTGTAAATATTTGTAATATATACACATTATATAACATATCAAGCACCTATGAACAACTAAATCTTGATAAATCCTTACATCACGAATATATTTGGACGTCAACGTGCATATGAGAGACTTTCTTTTTAAGCACGCTATCCATGTTAATTGTTAAAAGTTGATTTGGTCCTGGTGTACATTAAACACGACATGATGACAAAAGATAATATAGCAATAAATTTTTAGGTGCGTTAGTTGTATGCGGTTTTAGCATTAGCGGTTATGGTCATTTGATGATTTTATAATAAAGCTACCGACGAATGCTTTAGGAAACAATTCAATAAGTACATCACCTGGTACAATTGGCCCATTGTTGCTGATGTTGGCGGAATTTGTTCGTTGACGAAAAAGAATAGAGCGTCTTCAGGTCTCAAATGAATTCGCTTTCGAATAAGAAAATAAAACTGACCCACTGTCAAATCAAACGGAACCAAATACTTCTTTTTGTCCAAGTCTCGAATATTAGCCTTGGGTGATCGTTCAACGATAACCTGTTACATATAATATATATTTGGCCAGTGCATATGTAGGACGAAGAATCAAGTAAAAAAATGTATAGAATTTTAGGGTTAGTGTAGGAATAGTTGCAAACAATACCGAAACTGTGTTTCTTGCAATGCCCGTCAAACAAACGTAAATAAGTAATGTTAACCACAGTAGCGGATTTCGGACAGGGACATTTGCGCCGTTCAGCAGAAGGCATTTTGTTGGGAATTCAAAATTCAGCATCCGTAACATCAGCAGTTTTGAGAGTATCGGCATCAGTACAGCAAAAACTGTCATTCTTTGCACATACTTTTTGCACTTAACACTGAGTTGAAACCCTATCACTTTCACTTGTTGGCATATATAATATATCACTGCGCCGGATCAGAGAAACTGCCATACCTCTTGTGTTTGTGGCTGTGCCTAGAAAGCCAACATACGTATAATAAACAACATGAGGAACTTGCCACTGAAACAACTGTACACAAAAAGCACAAAAATACGTTTAAAACATATATACGTACCGGTATACGATCATGATATTTTCTGCGAATCTTTTCTCCTTCAGCTCGGCGTTTTTCAAACGGTGTTTCAGTTTTATATTGCCATTGCATCACCATTTTGAAACTATCGCCTTATGTTAAATATTTCGCAAATTAAGTATGTTTAATTATCAGCAAGCAGTCGAAAAATACGTACTTCAGAATCAGTCGATCGAGTGGATATAGGTAGTCGTAATTCGTCTTTCACTATTTCTGGAGGGGGCGCATTCAGGACACAGCCCGGCGATTAACCAGTTTTCATGACTTGACCTACTTAGTGTGGATCCAATTTTGCACTTTCTTCCGCTTATGGCACTACATCGAAGATACAACCTTGGCTAAGTGGCGCAGTGATAGAGCACTTGCCTCGGTATCCTAAGGCCACTAGTTTGAGTTCCGCTCGGAACTGAGTTGGCCCGCTGTTCCAGCTGCTTAGTAAGAACGTGGGAAGTCCCGGTCCTTTAGTGAATTAAGTTTTCAAATTGAAATACTGAGTGATTTTGCATGAATAATGAACGAAAAAAAATTGCAAAAAAATACATGCAAAAGGCACATTTTCAATGGTTTCACTATAAGGTAACACAATAATTCGGTATTCAAAATTATTTCAAATTCTGATTCCTATTCATGTTCCGGCAAAAAAGTCTAATCCCTGTTCCAGTTTCTGTTCAAGTAAAATTTAGTTCTTGGAACCCTGCTTTTTAATGAAGCACGTGTTATATTTGCGACAAATTCGCAGGCGTCAAAGTTTAACAAAGGTCCAAAACATTTTTGAAATTAAAAATTACAGAACTCCGTTGAAGAACACTTGTTCTCGTTCCCTTAACATTTTACTCACTTTAAAGTTGTTAATTACATTTGTTAAACTACTACGCTCCTAGCTATGAATCTCAAATGGTCTAGGGCTCATATTCTCTGTTATGTGCCGTATCAATCACCAGTCGTTAATAAGTTTTCAAATTCAAACTCAACAGGATAAATGAAACCTGAAGACTGAGAGGAATTCATAAGCTCTCCCATCAGAGATTCGAAAGTTTCAAGATCAATCACCAACTGGTGACAAGTGGTACATACATTTGAGAATACGGTCATATAATTACTGCAATCTTTATTTCGACCTAATAGCAATGCGGTTCAATTTGTAGCAAAACTTCATCTTAAAAAGGCTAACTTGAGATAACCATGCGAAACTAAGATTCTTCGCTTAAAAGTCCGATTACAATAAAGCAGATATCGCATTCAGCGTTTCGTAGAAATGTCGCAATTTGCCAAGTACATAATCCATAAGCAAAATCTCTTCAGAGAGTTAGCTGACCAGAACCACTCAATGATTACATTCGTCAAAATATACTTGATCTAAAGAAGAAGGTCTTTAACTCTAAGTATTAAATTTAGGACTTAAAATTTAAATGAAAATCGTAAGGGCTTAAAGATTTGTCAAGTTTAAACAGAGCTTGTGTTTGGATCGTAGAGATGTGGCTTTAAGAAACCCTTAAACAAATAAGTCGAATTCGAACTTACATTTGCTGCTGACTTAAAGTTCACATGTCAAGCATTTTGACAACCGCCATTCGAGTATTTATCTCAGTGCAAAATCGGAACCAGAAACCAGCATCAGACATTTGATTTCAGCGAAATCCGGACTTAAATCAAAATGGAAGTTACGTCAGATTTTAACAACCTAGTCCTAACCTTTAGCTTTTTAGATTATATTAATAGTAATAGACTTTTTATCCATTAGAACTGGACATATGTCAAGACAACGCAACCTAAATTCACTTTTTCTTTCACTGCAGCCAACGTATTATTGCCAGAAAAATTTCTGAAACTTGAATGAAGAATTTCGGCAAACAATTTGTTGTCTGTGGAAAATAATGCAGAGTTGTACCACAAACCACATGAAACTCAAACCGTATGGTTTTAAAATTGGAACTGAAACCGATGTACAGATTACGAGCGTGCCTATTTCCTCGAGACTGTCAGTGGCGTAACGTTCATGTATTGTTTTTAACCGTGCTGCTATTTTGAATGAGCAATTTTTATCTGTGAACAAAAATCTTTACATTGATGGTTTTTATGTGTGACCATTCTGTTTGTTAAGGGCACTGAACAATTTATATGATTCCCAATACTGAGACACCAAAACGTTCAAAATTTTTTGAAATTAATAAACTTTGACTTTGAGTGTAGGTGGCTGTGCCACTCTTAGTGATATTTCAAACTCAAAACTAAAACATAAACTAAATCCAAACTCTAAAACCACACCTTAAGGGAGTCCCTCTGGTTCCGCCTATTGTTTCTTAGAACTTAAATTAGGCTTAGGCGTGGCTAGAAGGCGTTAAAAGTATAAAATTGGAGTTTACCTTTGCTCCTGCGTGGTCGTTAAATAACGCTATATGTTGTTGCAGGCTGTTATTGCGATAACGAGATAGCTAGGCTATGTCAGTACCCAATATGGGTGTGTTAGACACATTGTTGTCGTTGTTGTAAGTTGCTGTGTTGTACGGGTTTTAAAGTGTCCGAATCTTATGCAGGGTTCACGTTATAACCGGGGCCGGTCGGACACAGTTTGTCCCATGTTGATTCGACGTCAACGTTAAAACTCGGGCTCATATCGGGTCAACAGACAAAACTCAAATGTTATATGACATTAGCTTACAAACCACCGCTCTCAAATGATCAATGTGTACAAGGGACGGTATGTCACGTGATATTGTGGGACATTATGCGAATATCATGATATTCCAAAATTTCAACGAATATGATATGATATTCAGTGGGACAGTCTTTGGGTACTAATAAATGAATGAAAAGTTGGACGGTAGCGGCACAAATGTGCTTTAAATACCAAATACGCACCTGCAAATCGTTTAAGACACAAAATCGCTTAAAAACCACGGCTTCATAATTCAAACATTCAAATTTCAAATTTTAGTATCGTATAATATTCAACAGGAAAATTTTGGTATGTTTACCTCAAGTATGCAGACATTTGAAAATATATATCATATGATAGTCGCAGACAATACCTCGAAAATCGTGTGATATTGGAGAACAAAAGGTGACGCACACATGTTAATAGCAGACAAATACGAATTTTTGAATACTATACAGGGTCTATAAGCAGAAAAAATGTTACCCAATAGTCTAATGGGGACAAAACGTGTCCCAAGCTGCTCCGGTTAGAACGTGAACCTCGCATAACTTGTATTGTCTGGCGGACATTCACTTGTGGGTGTCGGTTGATATGCGAATTAGCTCAGGATAGCAACAGGGTAGAGAGGACCGAAATTCATAAATTAGTTTGAAAATGTTGCAATTTTCAATGTTTAATTGCGGGCCCGTAGCCAAGATAGGGCCAGGGGGGCTTGACCTGGAAAAATTTTACCCCCCCTAGAAGATTTTCAATCTTGCTTGTACGTCATTGGAAACCCTTGAATGCCCCTCCTGAAAAATTTTTGGTTTCACCTAATAGCAAGGCGAGCTGGTTACGGACCTGCATTATAGTCATAAAGTAGGTGTGATATTAACAGTGGTCGGGTGGAGCATTCAACATTGATTCGGCCGCGTTACTAAATCAGAGCGATAAGCGCAAATCAGGATAGAACTAAACGGAGTTGTGGTTTGGGTCAAGACCAGTAAATCACGAATTTCTAACATTGAGTAGTGTTAAACCAGAAGGCTTTGCGTTTACTTTATTAGTAGAATTCATTTAGCGAAATATGCAAAGATCTATAGTAGCTGAAGCTTTAGGTATACATAACAAGCAATAGGTGTATATATACAAATTGCATATGCGAAAAATTTATTTCAAACAACCAATCTACCGTTTATGTGATATTCGTTAAGTTCGCTGACTTTTGACCTTGTACTTCTACCATGATTCATACAACAGGCTTTCCGATTGCAGTGAAACTCAATGGCGGATCTATGGGGGACCACACAAGACATGCCCCTCCCTCCATAAGATCTCAGCAAAATTGTTTTTTGGTAATCACATTAACAGATGCGCACGCATGAAAATGTGAGCGACGCAATGTCAACCGCAAACGGGACATGGAAAAACATTACTTTCATTTCTTTCATTCTTTATTGGTGAATAACGTACGTAGATTTAATTTTATTGTTTCTGCACTCATAAAACCGACTATTTTGATTGAAGCGGTTTGAAACGCGGAAGTGTTTAAAATAGCGTTTTGTTGTTTGGGACAAATTAATAGCAGATTTCATCAAACATGAACAACCTGTCGAACAGTCAAAATTTATGACAGTTGAAAACGCCAGCCGTCAGTACAATTTCGATTGATTGCGCATCATTCAGCGGTTTGACTTTAAATTTTAACACTGAAATATTGTTTTATTGACTTTAAAAGTAACGAAAAAAAACAATGCATCGGTTTTATTTTATCTTCCAAAAAACACTGATGCAATTAGCGTTTCGTTTATGTTTAGGTCTAAGACATTTTTAAACTGCAAGAACTTGGTGGAGTTAAATTGACTGTCTCCAAAATAGGCTCTACGGGACTACACAAACTGAGTCAAATTCGAAACCGCCAGAGTCAAATTCGATTCTCACTGGAGTCGTCGCACGTTTGACGCTGGCGGAGTCGAATTTGACACAGTTTGTGTAGTCCTGTATGGTCCATTTCGGAGATTCGGACAGAGTCAATTTGAATCACCATTTTTGGGCCCATGTTACTTTAAGGGGCGTCCAGCTTTCTGGCTGGTCTGTAAAACAGTAGGTTTTAGATTCTAGATTACATTATTTTTGCTTCGGCTTTTAGGCTTGGGCTTAGGCTTAGGAACACACTTTTGCCAACACTTAGGCTTAGGCTTTAGACATAGGAACACATTTTTGCAACGCTTAGGCTTAGGCTTAGGAGTACGCTTAATCTACTGTTACGCCCCTAAAAGTAACATTGGTCATTTTTTTGTATAAAGTAAATTTGCTATATAGTTGTTTTTAAGCTCATTTGTAAAATTTAATACATCGATATTCACTTTTTAAAAATATGGGTGCGGATTTTGGTAAAAAATAATAATTGCAAACTTTAACCGGTAAAAACACATCAATTTAACTGCACCTTCTTACAGAAAATGCTTGAAATATATTCTTATTTGACTTGTATAGGCAGACACACCTTCATTTAAAATACTTAAAATGTTGTTTTTGTATGTGCGAAGTGCTGCGCATCGATTCAATTATTATATATTTCAAGGCCAATGTTTTAGGTTTGAAGTTTATTAAAACGAGAAATTTTAGTTTATTTTAAAACTTCAAAAATATTCTGACTAAAAACGTTGTCCAGCCGAAGTCACAAGTAGGGTACTACCTATGGTTAAATGTTAAAAATCCTAGAGTTTTGACACTGATGTGTTGGAAACTGGCATTTCGGAACTTTGTAGCATATGAGATTTTGCGTAAAATTTGCACTAATATTTATATAACTTCGTTATTGTAAAAGAAATTAATGTTACCAAGAGTGGATGTTCGCTATTTAATAAGAGTGTGCAACTGGGTACATTCTGTGGAGAAAAAAAGGTACGCGGCACACGTTGCGTTTTACCGAGGGAACTACCGGTGCGAACCATGGTACTATATGTATGCGGCGTCAAACGTGCTTCTCTCATAGTTTAGTGGTATTTATGCGATAGCGACCCCTCTCTAAACAAGGGGGAGGTGGCCAAAAACGCAACGCCCGGTGGGACATTTTGTACCATGCGAGACACCAAGAGTTGCACACTCTTATCATTATCCACTCTAAATGTTACTAATAGTGGCTATTCGCTAGCATTTTGGATTTTAGACGTAAGCTTAAATTTATCATCGTAATTTTGATTTGAGTTTAGCTATCAAATATTTGCTATGGATTTTAGGCAAAATACAACCTGAACTGTATAATAACTAAAATTTTAGTTATAGTCACAAAAATATTATTTAATATAATTATTTTTTTTATTTTTTCCATCCTGTTTATTTCTTTTTCCATCCGCGGAAAGGCTTTATTTTCGCTGTATTTACGAAATGTACTGTCGATGTGCGCTCGTAGAAAAATTCCACTCTCAAAACCTTTAAACCCGCTTGTAAATCATGTGAAATATTTTGCATGCTTTTCCAAATTTCATTTGTCTTTATAGCGTGTTAAGTTTGTGACGGAACTGACTATATTCGACTAATAAATAAATAACCTCTAACATTAAAATCACTTTTGGCTTTTGTTGGCACAGTATATCCAATGCTGTATGAATGAAACGAGTCTAACCCGTATGATGCATAATTCAACAAGAGTATGCAACTGAGTAAACTCTGTGCATGTATAAAAGAATGTACCCGACACGCGTTGCGTTTTTGGCGTATTCCCCTTTATTTACATGGGGGAACAACCTGTGCGAACCATGACACTTTATGTATCCGGAAACAAAAATGATCTGCTTAATAGTTTAATTTACGGTTAGTGCAAGTGACAACAACCCCCCTTTAAACAAGGGAGGTCTGCCAAAAACATAACGTTCGGTGGTACACTCTTTGTACTATGCGAAGCTGCAAGAGTTGCACACTTTCGACTGAAAAATTCGGTTTAAAATTGAAAACTCAAAATTTGACAGATGAAACATTCTAATAACTTGTTCAGCTACACTGCCAAAATCGGTGAGTCAAATTGGCTCTCTCTGAAATAGGCTCTTCGAGACTATGCAAACTGAGTCAAATTTGACTCCGCCAAGGTCAAATTTGACTCATTTAGCGGCTTAGTGAGTCGTATTTGACTCAGTTTGTGTAGTCCGGAAAAGTTTACTTCAGTAAGAGTCAATTTGATTCACCATTTTTTGCAGTGTAGCGGTAAATATGTTTGATTTTAAGGTAACATACAGCTTGTTACTGCTAAATATCAGCTTTATTTTAAAGGGTATTTGTGTACGGCAGTTAAACATTAAACTAGAAACAGCCACTGACTAAAATATACAGATTTGATTAAGACAATATAATAGACAGTTATACTGTTCCTATATACATTTTGTCTATTACCTGATTAGGCAGTTGCCCTATATATTTCAACCCGTATGGTTTTGGAAACTTCACATTTTAGTATAACTAAATTCCGGTGTATATGCAAGGGAACAATAGAAGACTATATCCCTCGAAACTTGTGGAAAGACTCGAAGGGCGGACATTTACAGGCGGAAAACTCACCGGCATATATCAGAACTTTTGCTTGCTCACGAGACGGTCACTCGCAAAAAAGCATTTAAACGGCGGTTATCCGCTCCCAAAATCGAATCTTGGCTACATCCCTGAACTTTATTCTTAGGTTTAGTTCAGACTAACAGGTTTAATCTTAGACTCGTGTGTGGGAAACCTGTTGTACAAGGACCCACAATTGAGTAACGATTGACACAGTTATATTAACTGCTTCAGTTGCTGGTTCATAAACAAGTACCACAGCATACAAACCGACAAAACCGCTATTGCAAAGTATCAAGTCGTTGCACTGGAGATAAACTGGCTTAAAAACCACAAGTTGTCGCGTCTTTTTAGTTATTGAAATGTTTGATACAGTCTCTTGGCCAGAAAGAGAGTCAAGTGATAAAGTAGCAGTCCCGAGAAAAATGTTATTTAAAACTGGAAAACTTTCAATCTTGGTGGTCGACGGTCGAAATCCGTACCATGCTCATCCTGAAAACATTACAGCAGGTCTGATCTGATCTGTTGAGTTTGCCACGGGCCTGGTTTAAAAGTTGGTTCTGAAACTAAATTTCGAACTTTAATGCAACCAGCTTGCAACTATATATATGTTATATATATGTATATATGTATATATATTTCAGCATTCGTCTCCTTTATATATTGCATTTAATATTGTTAAGCATGTGGCTAACATTGCTTCTGGTTGTGGTTTGCGGTATAGCAACTGTACACTGCGGATCAGTAGATGCAATCGCAAAGGAAACAAATGCTCAAGGTAAACTATCAGTCCGGCAGAGGTTTCATCAATGCGTCATGTTAGTGTTGGTCAATGTGTAGAACAGGGCTAAAACAGCAGTATAAGCACATTTCTGAGCCTAAGCCTGAGCCTAAGCCTAAATAAAGCTAAGCGTAAAAATGAGCTTAAACTTAAACCGGTGTCTATTATAAGCCTTAGCCTACAATAAAAAGTTGTCTAAAGCATAAGCTTTTACACTTCCACAGGAAAACGTTCCGCCACTGATCTTTACAAGGGTCTTGGGTTTTGTATTATTAAAGTTCATTGACATACGTCATTCGTATTTAGCTAGCGATAAGTTTTGTACAATATCTGTGAATATCTGCAAATTCATTAAAAACTTGTGCGAAATCTCGAGATGATTAAATCTGCTGACAGTTTTATTAAACCGGACGAAAATTTCGATGATATACCAAAAACATGGATTGTGAATGCTAATTGAACGAATAGTATAAAACTCAAAAGTACACTCTAAAAGTTGAAAATTAACTCGATTTAAGCTTAAAGTATTAAACTATTTTTTTAACTAAAAGCTAACTGGTTATTTGGGCTAAAACTTATCTCGCATATTTTTGTAGTTTAATCTGAGCTTGTGGTCAATTTTAAAAACTACATCATTTGTTCATACAAGATTTTCATCAATTGCGGTAAAGTTGCAAAAAATTTGAACAAGTAGGTAAATATATTTTTGACAAATTTTCGCAAGAAAAAACTGTTCGAAGCTTCAGATGAACCATCTGCATCGTAAAATGTTCAGCACAGTATGACTGGTTAGTGGATGTGAGAAGTTTGTGACTTCCGCTACCTATTAGGCCCTGAATCACACGTCTTTATTTAGTTTTTCCCGATGTACGCGAATCGCTCTGATTCAGTGACGCCACCTAGTAATGTTTACTGTCCCTCCCCAATACCTTAATAACACCGATTATCACAAGCAAGACCCAATTAAGATATCTGACTTGCAACCTCATCCGGAATCGTTAAAGCCTAAGCCTGAATCTGTTTGGTCCAGCAACTGGCTTTCCAGTTCCAAAAATTTACAATTTCCCAGAAATTACGTGCAATCCTAACCCCGTTAGAATTACAACCAATTTTACAACAACAAAAAATGAATAAAAAGGAAGAAAAGGAAACAAAAATTGTTATTTGTTGTTATTGTTATTGTTGTTTTGGCCAATGTTACCCTAAAGGCCGTCCCATTTTCCCGGGACAGAAATGCACCAGGAGTACCCGTCCTATTTTTCCGGGACAGCAATGTACCAGGTGTACATACAAAAAATATAGTTGGGACAGCGGGACAGTTGGGACAGATGAGACAGTGCTACAGATGGGACAGTTGGGACAGCTGGGACAGATGGGACAGTTGGGACAGATGGGATAGTTGGGACAGATGGGACAGCGGGAGAGATGGGACCGTTTGGACAGATGGGACAGCTGGCACAATTGGGACGTTTGGGACACTTGGGACAGATGGGACAGATGGGACAGATGGGACAGATGGACAGATTGACAGATGGGGCAGTTGGGAAAGTTGGGACAGATTTGACAGATGGGACAGTTGGGACAGATGGACAGCTGGGACAGTTGGGACAATTGGGACACTTGGGCCAGATGGGACAGATGGGACAGTTTGGACAGATGGAACAGTTTGGACAGATGGTACAGATGGGACAGATGGACAGTCATGTCAGTTGGGACAGATGGGACAGATGGGACAGTTGGGACAGATGGGACAGTTGAGACAGATGAGACAGTTGGGACAGATGGGACAGTTGGGACAGATGGGACAGTTGGGACAGATGGAACAGATGGGACAGTTGGGACAGACAGATGAGACAGTTGGGACAGCTGGGACAGTGGGACAGATGGGACAGTTGGGACAGTTGTGACAAACGAGACAGATGGGACAAATGGGACAGTTGGAACAGATGGGACAGTTGGGACAGTTGGGACAGATGGGACAGTGGGGACACTTGGGCTATACATAATATATATATATATTATATATATTATATATATATAAATATATATATATATCATATGTATAATATATCCTACGTAAATATATTTGCCTGTGCATATGTAAACATGAGCGCATAAGTGTGCACTTCGGCTATATTTCTGTCCCGGGAAATTGGGACGGCCTTTATAGTAACATGGGCCGTTGTTGTTATTGTGGTGAATTTACGCTGTTTAGCGGCGACAAAAAAGGCAGTAAATAGGGCCATATGGTTGGGTTTGATGCCAGGATGGGCATCTGTGCCGAAGGGGGGATGTAGGTACCTCTGCCACTCTTAAAAACCTTATTTCAAACGACAAACTAAAACACAAATTAAAACCCAAACCTTAAACCACACCTTAAGGGAGTCCCTGGCTCCACCTAGTACTCTCTTAGAACTTAAGTTATGCTAAGGCGTTGCTACAAGGCGCAAGATGATAAAAATTATGCTATGACGGCTGTGTCTGCAATGTGAAACTTACCGGGGCCCTGCGCGGCCATTGAATATTGCTGCATATATGTCATAGCTGGATCTGCGGTTAACGACATAGATAGGCTATGTCAACACCCAATATGGGTGCCTAGTATTGTTATTATTGTTGTTGTTGTTGTTGTATTGTGTTGTTGTTTTCGGAGCGCACAGGATGGTTGGCTGTGGACCTAATTTGCGTGCGGCGGACACCCAATTGTGGGTGTGGGTGTCGGTGAACGGTAATTGTTTAGCTGGTATAAATTGACGTTAGTAACTATTATAAAATTGTACAAGATTTCTAGTTTCTTTTGTTGAATTTTCGGTCTCGTGGAACAGTGCGGGTGGAGAATTGGTATGTAGGAGTAAATTGATTCTAGGATTAAGGGTGCCACGGTGGCGTGAATATGTGAAGGAAATCGGGCGTAGCAGTTATTATCGGGATAGCGCAGGGCGCTTCTAGTTACACATTATCAGATACTGGTGTCATGTGTTGAAAAGGAAACTTGGGAATTATAAGGAATCTGGGGAACTCGTAGTTTAGTAAATCTAACGGGGCTGGGTGTACTATTCTACACGGATTGGGCCAAATCTAACGGGGTTAAATTGGTCGGAATTTTGGTGCAACTCCAACGGGATTAGAGTGCACGGTTTTGACATTGGTTAAAATTGGGGGTAATTCTAACGGGGTTAGGATTGCATAGTTTTTTTTTTGGAAAATTGTAAAAGTGTTGGTACTTGTAAGTCAGTGGCTGGATTAAACAGATTCGGGCACAGGCTGTAAGGATTCCGGATCAGGTTGCAAGTCAGATATCGTAATTGTGTCTTGATTGTCATAATTAGCGTTATAAAGTGTTATAGAGCGATAGTAATCCGGATCGGGTTGCAAGTTGGATAACATAACCTATGTCTTGCTTGTGATAATCGGTGCAATAAAAAGGTCTTGGGGATGGTTAGTAAACGTTAACCGGCCGCATCACTGAATCAGTGCGATACGCGTACATCGGGAAAGAACAGATAAATAGCTGTGATTCAGGGTCTAATAGGCAGCCAAAATCACCAACTTCTCACAGTGGTATGAATCTCCATTATCGGCGCTTTCTACATCGAATTTTTTAAAAAGAAACATTTGCTAGCCCGACCTGAATACATCAGCAAGAAAGAAATCACAGACCAAATACGAAAATGAAATTTCCGTTATTTTCAAACCAATAATTAATTTGCTAGTTTCAGATGTAGCGAAACATCGTTCAACGAGACAAATCAGTCCGTTAATGATGCTGCTTTTATTCGGAGGTCTTGGGACCTCAAGCACCAGTAACAACACAAATAACATGCTACTGCCGTTGTTGTTAATGTCTTCTATGGGAAATAGACGCAGATATAGCAGTTACGGCTACCGAAATCGTTATCCATATTACAGAAGTAGATATCCACGTTACGGATACGGATATAGAAATTCATATTGGAAGAAAACAGTAAAGAAGCAGTAAATGCTACGATAACGATTCAAGTTTAGTTAAAAAATTGTGTCAAAAATACAAAATACGCTTTTTGGTGTTTTAAAAAGTTTTTACGTTAATGCTTAATAGGCCCATGTTAATACTTTAAGGGGCGTCCAGGTTTCTGGTCGGTCCATAAAAGAGTAGGTTTAGATAGCAGATTATATTTTTTTGCTTAGGCTTAAGGCTTAGGCTTAGGCTTATGTTTATGTTTATGTTTTAAAAAGTTTTTATTATATTGATGATTAGTAGCACTTTGATAGAATAAAGTGCGTTGCAGAAGATGCTGTTTGAAATGCAATAGCATTTTAGTTTTGACAGGATTGATGAAAATTATTACAATTTAAAATGCAATCTTTTACAAATAGATTATTTTTTCTTTTTTTGTCACCGCCCTCGGGCGGTTACTCTTTTTAGTTACGGTTTTTCAACGCTAATAAATTAGTCTTCGAAATATATTTAATATATAATATATAATATATAATATATATATAATATATATTAGTGATGGGCATCGGTGATTTTTTTTATATCCGGATATCCGGATATCCGAAATGAAATTTTCCATTTCGGATATCCGAAACTCGATTTAACATTTTTTTGGGTTTCAGAACCTCAATTTTCGTTTCTTAAGCACTTGTTTTAACTTGTTGCTCTTAAGGAAGTACCCTGACCCTCAAGCAAATTGATATGAGCATAAAGGATACAATTCTAAAATTCGGTATTTATTATGCCAGTACTGTAGTGACCCGAATAAGAGGGGGTACCCATCTTGAGTCCCAGTCAATAGGAGTCAGTATCTCTAATAAGAGTTCGTAAGCGCATAGAGTCCCTAAACCATAATTGAAGTCTATAAATGTCAATTATTCCTAATTGTAGCGCATAAATGACTCCAGAACCAAATAAAGGTGAGTTCAAAACTTTGAAGCGTACTTAAGTTTTTAAAGTACGTTCCTAATAATAAAATTGCATTATGGTTAAAGCTTTTGATACAAGGCAAATAAATATTCTGTTCAAGGGCTAGTTACAATACCGGATATATGTGGAACGAAGTGTGGCGGAGGACGGGATCAAAATAAATAACAGCTCGTAACCGAATAACAGGGGGTACCTTCTGGAGAGGTCAAATAAATATCAGTCCCTTTCTTATTTGGGTCACTCACTAGTCACTACAGTACCTCAATAGTTCTGGGTATTCAGTTTTAGAAGATTGCTGCAGACTAATAAACAAATATTGCGTTGACAACTTGAAATTGAGTTGATTTGGCTTGTCCTTTGCCTTATTTAAACCACTGCAATAGAGATTCCATCGAATATAACAGGGTGCGACCGGATACCAAAAACTGAGGGAGCCGGAGCCGGATAATCTAATATCCAACCAGAGCCGAAGCCGGAGCCGGGTGGTTAATTAGAACTAAAATTATTGGTTTTTTCGTAAATTAATAGCCTATAACTCAAAACTTACCACAAACACATACATTTTTTAATTATATATTTCCAAAAATAACTAAATTCAAGCAAAAAACTAAAATAAAGTATCTAGAGGATATTTATGCGAATATCATATGATATTCCAAAATTACAACGAATATCATATGATATTCACCGGGACAGTGCAATCTTCGCATGCTTATAAATGAATAGAATGTGGGATGACAAACACACAGATGCATCTGAAAAAACCAAAAGGAAGCCGGTTCGTTCGCGGCACAAACGCACTCAGAACTATAGCGTGATATTCAAAAATTCAAGTAGTCAATCTAAGTCAATTAGTTTCATTTTTTCAAATTTTTAAACAAATATCTGGCAAAAAAATTCCGGAGCCTGAGCCGGTTGCCGATTATATATACTTGAATCGTTTTAGTTCCAAAAACAGAGAACCACATTGAAATACACTTACGCTAAGTCGTACAAACATTAGCCCATGTTACTTATACTGGTATCGCGCTTTCAGCAGCGGGTCCAGAAATTCCTAATTCTAAATAGGCGGGATGGTAAATATTTTGAAACGCAATTTTTCTCCAAAAAATTTTTTTAGCGTGAAAATTATAAGGTAGGACCCTATTTTATAACGAAAGTATTATGATAAGGGGACAAATTGTAAGGTAATGAATGGCCATATCATTGTATCACAAAACATATATGTGGGGAGTGGGGACAAAGCAACGGATAGTGGTTTAGTATTCTGACCCAGGTTTGTATACCGAATTTTTTTGTGAGCTCCAGCTACTTTGGTGGTGAAACCATGCAAAATATTCCAAAAAATTTTTTAGACAAGCATTTCGGATATCCGGCGGATATTCGGATATCCGGATATCCGGATACACGTTTCATGGATATTTTTCATATCCGAATATCCGGATATCCGGATATCCGGTGCCCTGGTTTAGTGAACGTTTTGAACCACATTTTCTAGACGGACACTTGAAAAACTATTCTTTTTGGGTGAACTTAGTTTAAAATATGCGTCTTTGCTTATTGGCTAGTTTTAGTCAGAGGCTTGAGCCCCCTCCCCCTAGTGTGAAGCACGCCATAATGTAATCACAAGCCACGCTGACTTTACGATTTGTTGCTCGGCATTATGCTTAAATACGCTCACGATTATGCTTAGGATTATGCTCCAGGCTTAATTTTTTGGCTTGGGACACTCTCGCTGGACAAGATGTTGCTCGCAGAATGATCGTAGATGCATTAACTGCTAAATTTCCACGCTCTTTGGGAATTGACTCGTCAAACTTTTGGCTGGCATACCAATGTCGTCTGCCTGCTCACCGCTAACTTACTGATTTAGTAACAGTCCTGTTTTAGAACGCCATTTATTTTTACGTAAATTAGACGACAGATTTTAAAAAGTGTAGGTATTCTCCTCAATGTTATAGACGCCAAGCAGTTTTCTTACACCATATTATAAACAATTACCAGAATATTTAGCTTAATATGAATAAATCGTTAATTTGTTCAAAGTATAAATACTGATCTTTCACAGGTCAACATACTCACTGCTAAACTGTGCAATTAGTAAAACGTTAATTTTGCAGTTCTTTAACCGAAAAATTTGTTTACGAAACTCATCTCCGACAGACACGAGATATGAACCTACTTTAAAATACCAGGGTTCCAACGGAATTCCGATTCCGGCTAAAATTCCGATCAAAATTTACATTCCGGTTCCGATTCCGACTGAGTGCTATTCCGATGCCGGAATTCCGATTTTTCGGTGATAAGTTTTTATTGAAATATTGGTCAAACGCTTGACCTCGTTACAAGGTATAATTACGGCTAACTCTGACAATTGGCAGGACTCTGTTAATATCATAAGTTAGATACAATCTATCCTATTTTTCATGAAAATGTGAACATTAATACATACTGGCATATGGCGACAAAAGTAATACACTTACTTTTAATAGTATTACTAAAATTTAAATTCCGATTCCGATTCCGATTCCAGTTCCGACAATAAAATTGGATTCCATTTCCGATTTCGTTTCCGACAAAATCCAGTTACGGTTGGAACAGTGTAAAAGATACCATTTATAAGTTGAAGTGACAAATGTTAATTTTTTTAATAGCTTATGCAGCCAAAATACATTTGTGCTGATCATTTCGGAGTGTTGGCAGTCAACCTGAGCCGTGCCTGCTATAAAACTTTGCAAAAACAAAAATATTGGCCAATGTATTAAAGAACAGGGGCGGAACAGTGTTATAAGCATATTCCTAAGTCAAGCCTAAGTCCAAGCCTAAGCCTAAGCGTAAGAATGAACAATATTCAGTAAAACATTTGTGATGTTGCTTACAAAATAAAATATAAAACAATATTTAAAATACAGCGGAGCGTGGCAGTACTCTACATCCTCTACAAATACTAGCTGGTTTTGCTGGTTTACCACAAATTAGGTTACAGTCATTGATGCATAGATGAATCGATGTGGCTGTTTGAAGTTGTCCGCTCATTAAACCTAAATTTACGCTTTATAGCAATGGCGAATCATGTGTCTGAGGATCTGAGGTCGGCCGTCACAGTTCAATCGTTCAATTTTGTTGCGAACCGAGCAAACCGCATTTGAATCGCCGAAACACATGACCATCAATGGTAGTTGAAGCTGAGTAATTTTCGCGAGCGAATCGAGCAAAAAGCTAGACGCACTATAGTACACAAAGCTCCGGGTGATGTGTGTAAAACAGAGATGGAAAATGCACACTCATTTGCGTTAATATATGCATTTCATAATAGTGCCGTATGCCGTGCGGATAAATATTTCGCAATCGAATCGACCGCAAGAAGCCAGACGCATTATCTGCATTTAATCTAATGAAAGGAATCAAGTTTTGTATCCTCTAAATTTGATTTTAATTTCCAAAGCTCGACCCGTTTTTTTATAACGGGTTCCTCAAATCGGGGTTGGTGCTATTAAGGTCATCAACGGTGAGCGTAGCCAGCGATTTTGTTAGACAGAAGTATACCCGCGAGTTAAACATTACGCTAAACCCGTGTCACCGCACCTTTGTACCTACCTTTAATGGTAAAGTAGTTTTGTGATCGCACTGTGTAAAAAAATGTTCTCTTTCGAAGAAATGCATCTAGAATTTACATGTTTTACATAGAGTTTGGAAATAGAAAAGTACGACTTTAACCTGTTTCTTACATAGAGTATGTTTAAGCAACTGGCCAATGTTACATGAAGGGGCGTAACAGTAGATTAGGTGTATGCGTATGCCTTAGCCTAAGCCTAAGCGTTGCAAAAATAAGTTCCTAAGCGTAAGCCTAAACCTAAGCCTAAGCCTAAGCAAAAAATGTAATCTAGAACCTAAACTTACCCTTTTATAGACCCACCAGAAACCTGGACGCCCCAACTTGTAAGGCAAAACTGTGCAAAAGTTCGCTAAAGGTGTAATGTGCAATGCGTGCTTAGTGTTGAACAATTACTAGTGTATGTGTATACTACAATGCAAAAAGTGGTGAGTCAAATTGACTCTCTCCGAAATAGGCTCTACGTGACTACACAAACAGAGTCAAATTTGACTCAGCCATAGTTAAATTCGGCTCCCTGAGTCGCACGTTTGACTCTGGCGGAGTCGAATTTGACTCAGTTCGTGTACTTCTGTAGAGCCTATTTCGGAGAGAGTCAATTTGACTCACCATTTTTTGCAGTGTATAAAATCTGGACAAACGCAAAAGCCCTTTAGGCAGAATTGGAACCAGCGCGGGCGGGCCAAAAGTGGATCCTGCGGGCCGGACATGGGTCCATACCCAACGTTTGGAGCCGCGAGCCGACATAAATGGAGCAGTGCGTGGCACCTTTTTGTCCCACGAGCCGAGAAAACGGGCCGTTGGTTTGAAACTATATTAACATTTGGATAAGTAGGTTTTTTGAACTTTAATGCTTAATCTTAATAGAAACTGACGATATTTCGGACTACACGACGGCAGGATGATTCGCCCCTGTAAACGTCTTCGTTTACTCTACAAAAGTGTTCGTACACTGCAAAAAACGGTGAGTCAAATTGACTCTCTCCGAAATAGGCTCTACGGGACTACACAAACTGAGCCAAATTCGACTCCAATAGAATCAAATTTGACTCGCTAAATCGCACGTTTGACTCTCGTGGAGTCGAATTTTGACTCAGTTTGTGTAGTCCCGTAGAGCCTATTTCGGAAGGAGTCAATTTGACTCACCATTTTATTGCAGTGTAGGTCGTCTAGCTCAACTTGCATGGTGTGATTATACGATGATATAGAGATGATGGTTTCCTACGGTAGACCCATTCAAGAGTACGCTGCCAAAAATGGTTGGGTCAAATTTACTCTCTCCAAAATAGGCTCTACGGGACTGCACAGAGTCAAATTTCTCTCCGCCAGAGTCAAATTTGCATCACTTAATAGTCGCAGGGTTATCTGTGGTGGAGTCGAATTTGACTCAGTTTGTGTAGACCACTAGGGCCTATTTCGGAGGGAGTCAATTTGACTCACCATTTTTTGCAGTGTATGATTTGACCATAACGTTTAATACTGAAAATGCATCTGGCCTCTTACCTCTCTTCGATGTTGAACTGTATGTATGTATTTCCAGCACAGCAATCTGTGGATTCGCCACTGCAAATGCCACGTCATAAATTTCATACGTGTGTCTTGTACAGAATACAAAATTTTTTAACCTATACCCGATATTGACAGCTGGAAATGGGGGCTGTATGAGACACTTGACCCACCTGAACGTTACTTAGACAACCTGCGTAAGTAAAAATACCAGGGGTTCCTATCATACTATTAAAATTGCTACCATTAAAATCTGCATATACAAAATAGGTTCAGAAATATCGCTGAACATTTTTCGAAACAACGAACCATAGTTGCAACCACCGGTTATTCTTCAAAGCTTAAAAACCAATAATAAGCTGTTGTTATGTCATGTATACGTCATGAATTTTGTCCCGATCTCTATATACATGACATTGGTGGATGTGAAAAGTTTGACATGGACGTACACAAGATACACTGCAAAAAATGGTAAGTCAAATTGGCTCTCTCCGAAATAGGATCTACGGGACTACACAAACTGAGCCAAATTCGACTCCAAGAGAATCAAATTTGACTCGCTAAATCGCACGTTTGACTCTGGTGGAGTCGAATTTTGACTCAGTTTGTGTAGTCCCGTAGAGCCTACTTTCGGAGGGAGTCAATTTGACTCACCATTTTTTGCAGTGTATTGTGGAAAATGCATAATAAAATGTTAAGGCATTAATAATAGGTATTAACGTTTAAATGTTCATATTACACAAAGTATCCGTTTCACAGAGTTGACAATATTTTAATATAATTTGCTATACGCTACGTAATTTCAAGGGCGTCCAAGCAGGAAATTATACACTGGTGTAGTGTATCCAGGAGGTTTATCGAAGGACACGCAACTACGATAGTTTACTCTGTACAACGCAATAAATTGCACAAACAATCCATGACCAGGGAAGAGCAGCGCATTGGACAAATTTGAAAAGGCCCAAGGTTTGCAGAATTAATTATCTTGTATATTCGCTCAAGTCTGCCACGCCTAAAATTGATTACAGCATTTGATACTGAGAGTAGAGTAAAATTTTTGCCACAAGCGATAAAAGGCATATAGGTATTGTTGGCTGTTTTGGTAGAAATTTAAAACCAAAAAATAAACTGAAGTATCACAACATTATATCTCCGAAGTAGTCGGTGATCCAGAAGTTTTTCACGGGTTTTGGGCAAACTATATATAATAGTGAAAAAACTCGCGAGCGAATCAAGCGATAAGCTGAACGTAATTCTAGTGAGAGTACTAAATTTTAAGAAAAAATATTCTGGATTTTCGACGCCGTGAATGGCGTAGGCCTGATTAGCCCCCGTTAAATCTAATAGTTAAGAATAATGTAATTAGCGGTGAAGTAGCTAAAAAAACTCGGGCAATTTTGTTATCTTTTAGCGTCCATGAGAGCATATCCGCGTATTTCTGCTTCGCTAAGAAAGTATTAATCAATATTAGAAACTATCTTCTTAAAAATAGGGTGCGGTTTTTTAAAAATACACAAAAGTTAAACTTTATTTAACGAAGGCAGTATATTAACGTTTCGACTGTAAGAAATTTAGGATACTTTTTTATTTGTTTTTGCTTCGGTTAACATTTTAAATAGGCTTAAAAGTTTAAAATTTTACAAAAATTAGAATTTTTGTGCATTAATATACTTCTTACTCTAATGATAATTTAAATACACATAAAATAAATTGTCTTAGATATTTCAAGATTCCTACTTTCTTAAAGTTTTCAACACATAAATGTCTTGTATTTGAGACATTAATAGCATTAAACAGCTCAGTTAAATGCATGGTTAAAACATAAATGTCTTATATTCTAGAAATTGCTATTGCCAATTTATAAGACACAAATTTCTTTGTTTTAAAAAATAGTTTTTTTATTCAAGAATTGATTTTCTGATTTTTTATGTATATATGTAAAAAAGTTGCTCCGTTTGTATTCTAAAAAGGGTATAAAAATAAGCAAATTTCAAAGATATTTAGTGTTTAGCTCATGCTTCCTCATAACTTAAGTTTACGTCTTGGACCAATCTTGGGCTGCAAAATTAGGGTATTGTGTTGAGGTTTAGCCCCCAATTTAGGAGTCGGATTCAATGGGAAAAACTGTGTTTTATTTAACACATATTTGTGTTATAATTCAGAAATAATTTTCTTAATCGTTCAAAAAACCGAGTCTTACATTTGAGACATTTCATTGTAAAAAATTTTACATTGATATTTCTGAAACAATTGAGAAATAAGTCTTGGATTCAACACATATATGTCTGGAGTCTGAATCTAGACTACATTGGCCAAGATTTGCTATTCTATACCAGTTTCCTATTCAAACTATATGAAGTATTAGGAGCCGTGTTCTCAGTTGCGTGTTCTACCTATCACCAGTTAGTATATAACCGCCTGAGCCCATTCAACGCCCTGCGAGGCCGTACACCAAGCGTTGATTTCCGAGAAGCCCCTTACGGTTAAATAAGACCCTTCACGTAATCATTCCAGGTTTCTAATGGTGCACCGAGGCCGTCTCACAGCTACTGAGACCCGGCTCAAATGAAAACCCTTGTATGACCCTCGTCAAAAATTTTTTAGTCCCCGTAGCAAGGTGAGCAACCTACGGGCCTGATTCGACTATACAGGCTGAAAGCATTTAAAGCTTAAGGTTGGCAAAGAGACAAGAATACAGTTGAACGCGTGTGTCTATATTCTAAACATTGGCTTATGCATAAAAATGAGACGAAAAACTCTTTATCAGTTTGCGGATGTTCATTTTTGACCAGGCTTAACTCAAATAAGATTCCTGGTAACTGTTTTAATTTTTTACATCAATTACTTTTGGTGACAGAACCCGAAACCACAATGAAGTTCATGAAAAATTCCACATTTAGCAACATTTTATATACTCTGTACTTAAATACAAACGAAGCATGTTTCCACAATTGCGATATTGGCTTGCAGTGGTGTGCATTATCGCAGCTGTACAGTATGGATTAGCTGGTCCAATTGCAAAGGAGACAAATGTTCAAGGTAAGTGTAAACGTCGTACGATCGGAGCACTGGCCCATATTTAGTTTTAAGGGCGTCCAAGTTTCGGGCGGGTCTATAAAAGAGTAGGTTTAGATTCTAGATTATATACATTTTTTGCTTAGGCTTAGGAATACGCCTTAGTCAACTGCTTACGCCTCTAGGCCGTTAGAAGCTAAAATATATGACAAATTGCGAAATAATCCAACCATTTTTGGGCAAACACCTGCTGGGGATATTTACTGGATAGACCCTGCAATTAGCCTACTTCTTACACAGTGGTTAGTTTGAAAACCAACAGATTACGCGCTTAAAATGTATCCATAAATGGTGCTTAGTTATTATGCGCGAAGCGCAATTTTTTTAACATTTTTCAGAACACCAACCGAAACTTACAAATAAGGCAAACAAAGTTTCGTCGGCTAGGACCAATGAGAGGCGTGCCCCATCGCTCCTCTTATCATCGGAAACGTTGCAAGCAAAATAAGCTGAAAACCAGACAGACTCTACGGGACTACACATACTGAGTCAAATTTGAGTGCGCCAGAGACAAACGTGCAACTCAGTGAGTCGAATTTGACTCTGGCGACGGAGCCGAATTTGACTCAGTTTGTGTAGTCCCGTAGAGCCTATTTCGGAGAGAGTCAATTTGACTCACCGTTTTTTGCAGTATAGCCATAACTTCGCACATCCGATAACTATGAGACAACGGTTCGTGGTGTTTTTGTAAGCACCTCTACATCCGCACATGAGAGTTGTGTGTTTCAGCGTTTGTGATCCGAGCCATAAATTTTGTTCGTTGTATTTTCATTATATTCCGAAACCGAACAGATTGTTATATTGTCGGATACAAATCATGGCTTCCAAAAATGTTCATTTAAAGTTTAACCCTACACTAACGCGTTTAGATTGAATAGAGGCGTACGCATAGGCGTAAACATAGAGGCCTAGGTTCGAACCTATCTCAGCAATTCCAGCAAAAACATAGGATCCGAGCTGTTCCGCTTATCCGAGCCAAAATATGGGCAAAAACCTGTCTCACCGTCCCAATAAAAATGTAGGTGCACAGACCTGTTCACCGTTGGGCGTCAAGCTTATTGCCATCCCCAGAGAAAACGGGACACAACTGAGAGTATCATTGGCCTCACCAACAGTTAAAATTCACACACTTCTGTTACTTGCAGGTACGGATGTAAGGTGCTTTCAATATCACAAGGTACCGTTACCTCACAGGCGCACAACCTGGAAACAAACGGTCGAATCCCAACCACCCGGAGTCATGCTAAAGTAAAATAATCAATATGAGAAAAATTTTCAAAATATTTCGGCGTATAGAAATGTCCTCAAATCGATGTGGACCGAAATTAATTGTTTTGTATACCTACTTCATTTGTGAGGGTTTACAAATTTAGGCACTTATATCATTTCGTTGAATAGGTTTTGGTCAAATTTGTTAACCTTGACACCTTTGCTCAGGCTTAATAGGCTTAGGCTCCGATGCACGTCGACTTAATGTTTGTGCGATGTTGTTAACGTTTAGCCATAGATTTACGATTACTCTTCAACTGTCTCTTGTATGAGCCGCCGATAAATTATCGCCCGGACAGCTCACTTACACGAGAGACGTCTAAGCTTTAGGCCTATGTATATATAATGTTATGTCCAATGAAAGGTAAAACAAATTGTCGAGTCTACGATATTTTGGATTACAAGTTGTCTGTCGACGGGTTGTCGGGTGACGAACTGTCGTGATACCCTGATTTATATTCGGGAGGCTGGTTTCAGAAGTTGCCAAACAACGGTCAACGCGACAAATTAATCCAGTGATTCTGTTGTGGCTGATGTCGATGGGATCAGGAAGCCCAGGATACGGCGGTTATGGGGGATATCCCGGCTACGGACACCGATATCCCTCGCACGGACACGGGTATCCCCGATATTATCCGCGCAGTCATCGAACACACTATAATCCGATGCCAACGCAACGACGAACTTACCATGGAACGATGCAAACCGTGAATACACGCGCTGTTAACTGCAAAAAGAAAGTCAAGAAACAGTAAAAATCAAAAATACAAAAAATCGTGGGTTGTTTATAAAATATACATTTGCATAGTCGGTTTTTAGAAATAATTATGATTTAAAACTTTAAACATTGGCTGGGTTTGGAAAACGTTGCTTAAGTATAATTTAGTACATAAGTACGTGCTAAGTAATAACAAATGTTGTCGCATTTAAAAGCGTACTTAAGTAAAATACTTATATTAAGTCGGTGACAAAATTTGATATGATTAACTAAATAACCGTTCAGGCATACTATACATTCGTCTAATTGAAATTGTCCACTCATGGCGCCTCATTTATATAAAGCAAAACTGTTTCTTTTTTGCGTTTGTTTGCTTCGGCACGAAATTTTATGTGTATAATTACTGTAACTCGGCGACTTAAAATAACGTTAAGTAATTACTTAAGTAAGATTTCAGAACCTCACCCATAGTCTGTATTCTTGTGTATAAAAGTAAGATTTCAGAACCCCAGCAATTGTCTGTATACGTGTGTATAAATACCTCCTAGTACGTAGTATATATTTTGCCATGCGTGTCATCGTTATCGCCTAGAGTCACGGTGTAGCCAGGGTATTGGAAACATGAGTCAAGTCCTATACAAATTTCGAAGGATGTATTTCTTGAGTTAGCAACTTTAGAAATTGTCTAAAACGCAGTGGACAAAAATCCCAAAGGCGGCGTTTGACTGTGTATAAATCTTCTCGCTACGCCGTTGTGTAGAGTTAACCATACAACAGTATATTTTACTGCGTATTAATATTAGTTGTTTTTGTCTCAAATATTGTGATTATATCTTAAATTTTAGTATTAATATCAAAAAAGCAAACCTAACTACGTATAACTTTCACCCAGATGCAAGCAAGTGTTTGCGAAAACTTATTGTAAATTAGCATTTTCTATAGGAAGTTTCTGCTATTTTTATTGATTTCGAAACAGCTGAATTGCGTACCTAGAAATCGCCAATGTATAGAACAGAGCCGTAGCAGTAGTATAACAATATTGCAAAGCCTAAGCCTAAGTCTAAACCAAAGCGGCCAATGTGAACAACAGGGGCGGAACAGTATACGATTATTCCTAAGCCTAAGCCTAAAGCCTAAGCCAAGCAAAAAAATAGTCTAAAGTTTAAGCTTTATTCTATTCTCGTCCCGCAGAAAAACGTTCCGTCCCTGATCTTTATATAGGCCGCCAAAGCCTTGGCGTGGGAATGAGTTTATTCTTAAGTCTAATTCTAAACCTAAGTAAGCAAACAAATTAGTCTACAGCTGAAGATTGCTCTATTGCATCCCCCGCAGAAAAACGCTTCTCTACTGATCTTTAAGCCCTGAAAACTAACACTGAATCGAAATCTGTGTAGCGGTTCCTAAACCAAAAACCTATCCCAAGAGTGTAGGAACAATTAACTTAAAATACTTTCAATTCAGTTGAAAAATATTTCAACCAAGGATTTGGGACCTGTATGCGGGCGCTTTTCTTTGCCCAATTTCAGCTGCAGGCCTGCTGTTATGTTTACAACATTGACATTTGCTTTGAAATCTGCAATTTATTTTTAAGCTTCGAATGTAAAAAGGCTCTATAATTTTGAGTAGTATCGGTATAAAAATTAATTTTTTTGCAATTTTAAAATATTTGAAATTTATAGTTGTAAAGATACTAAAACTGAGAATTTTTCCTTAAATGTTGAAGTAAATGCAAAATCCACAATATTTTGCGTGCAGCCGGTGGTAAAATTAATATCCTGTTTCAATCTATACGATGTTATTGACACTATTATGCACTGTTTCAATTCAGAAATTCACTTTTCAGTGGAATATATTTTAGACAACAGCAACTAAACTGAAATATAAAAATTTAATCTGTCCCAGTATAGATAACATAAAACTCAATTTGGGAGGAGTAGGCATAAAGGGGTGTTTGTTATATATAACACTGCTACAAGTGACAAACCTGTTACTCTATTTGCTTCTCGGGTTAAAAACTTTAGTTTGAAGTGGGTTCCTTTGAAAAATACGTACAACGGAACCATGTCTGAGCGACCACGATTTAGAACGGAGATAATGTGGCTTTACTTTTTATAAGGAGCATATCATATTGATTGCATATAAACGACAGTCGCTCTTAAGCTTGTGTAAAATGTACACTTCCAAAATCGTGAGTCAAATTGTACTCTCTCCGAAATAGGCTCTACGGGACTAGACAAACTGAGTCAAACTTGACTCCGCCAGAGTCAAACGTGCTACTCAGTGAGTCGAATGTGACTCTAGCGAAGTCGAAACTGACTCTGGCTGAGTCGAACTTGACTCCGTTTGTGCAGTCCCGTAGAGCTTATTTCGGAGAGACTCAATTTGACTCGCTATTTTTTGTTGTGTAGATCTATATGGGTATCTTATCTTGCAAAATACTTAAAACATTGCATAGACGTTCCAAAATTGGAAATAAACGTGGCCCAACTGACCGATGTCGCGAACCAAGCAAAACTTCTTTGTTAATATTTTGCATTGTTTCCTAATCAGCTCGGATTAAGTAAAATTCCATCCCCCAAGACCCCAAGTAAAGTTCCCCCTAAGTGTTTTAGGTAAAGTTTTTACCCAGCCTCCGGCCAATAAGTTAATTTTAAAAATTATCAAGCATTTTCATGGTATATAACGTTAACACATTTTCAGAAGATAAACTCTTTTAGGCTGAGTAATTCAATAAGAAACGACCTCGTTGCGAAATATACGTTAACTAGCTATCACAAACAAACAAAACTTAAACCAACTAGCTTCATTTATGTTGATTCTAACTATAAAATTTTTACTTTTTAAAATCGTCATTGATCGGTGAGATGAGATGATTTAATCCGCAAACATTATTGTTGACTTTATTATTGTCAAAAAACATTTATATTTACTCCAGAGAAAGATTTCAATATATTTTTCGAAAAGGCAGTCGAACACGGATCATCTGAAGCGCATTATCTCACCACGAGTTGCTTAGAATAAAAATGCAACCAAAGTAGTTTTAACTAGTGCTTCAGTATTAAACGTCGATTATAATGACAACAGTAGGCAACATCTCAGATGTCAGGTAAAAGTTTTAGAATCGTAATCAAAATATGATTAAAAATATTAAATTAACGATGTCTCCACAATGTTTTAGCTTTTTCTGTCATAGCCAATTACCGGCCGGCCGGCCCATGTAGTGCAATGGCGCCAAGCTTAAATTTCTGTAATAGTAGGAATGGAATGCTCGAATGTGTTACGAGAGTTAACGGAAATTTATTTGAGCAAATCATGTTGGCAGGATCACCGTTTTAAGGAGGCCCGTCGAGAACTAATTGTTCTAGATCAGCGTACTTATAAATGTACAGTTTTCATAACTATGTTTTATTCGACATTTCTTTTCAGGGGTAAAGTTTACTCCAATACCCCCTTAACAAATCACTTTACTATGAAAGCCTTTGCAAACAATACCTAAACAATAATGATGTTGTGTGGAGTTGGTATAGCCTATAATGGAACATCCACGTTGTATACTGCACGCGCTACTGCAAAAAAATGTCGGGGTCTTAGTAAGACCTGACGTCGTTTTAACACTCTATTACGAGATCACTATAAACACATATTACACTGTGTTCATATAGCATCGAAAACATACATAACAACACAGACACACATATACATTTATTTATTATGCTTAATTTTTCACCTTTTGTCCCAACTCCCTTCGGACAGTGTCGGGACAATTAATATTGTCTACGTAGCGCATAAAATTGTACCTACACTCTAGTTGCAGTTTCAATTTGTACACAGATTCCAACCGGGTGGTTGGACAAATTTTTAACTTAGCGAGCGCATTATAACGTGGATGACCCATAATTTCGAGCACGAATTAGAATGGTTTTAAAACATGACTCAATTTGCTCCAGCAGAATCAAGTATTATAGTGACCTGAATACGAGGGGGGACTGATATTTATTTGGCCTCTCCAGAGGGTACCACCCTTGTTATTCGGTTACGGACTGTTAGTTATTTTTAACCCACGCTCCGGCACCCTTCGTTACAGATATATATCCGGTACTGCAACTATCCGTTGAATTAAAAGTTTATTTGTCTTGCGTCAATAGTTTGAGCGATCAAGCAAGATTATTAGGAATGTACTTTCAAAATTTAAGTACGCCTTAATAAAGATTCGAGCTCAATTTTATTTGGTCCTGGAGCATTTATGCGCTACAATTAAGAATAACTGACCTTCACGGACTCTAATTAAGATTTAGGGACACTATCCGCTTTCGGACTCTTATTGATTGGCACTCAAAATGGGGACCCCCTCTTACCCCACACCCTCTTATTCGGGTCACTACAGTATAAACCCCGCATATATTGGTTCCAAGTGCAAGAGGGTGGTGCTACACAAACCGTTTTAGGAGTTGCTTGTAGGGAGTTTTCAGGTCTTGTAATGTGGGTTTAAATTGTTTCTACAGGTGAACATATTTGCACACCCTTGCCACCTCTGCCACAGGCAGATGCTAGTTTGACAGTTTATTGAAGAAACCAAAGATTGTTTGTTCTTGAACCCTGGTACAAGTCAGTTGCAGCACGGCTTATTGTACTTCCGTCTCATGTTATTTTCAGGGGCGTCCCATTTTCTCCGGAAAATCAATAGTGCCGAAGAGCAGCATTTCCTACTCCTGTTTGTGCATACGCGAAGATTATTTAACTTTGTTGTTGTTGTTGTTATTGTTGTTATAGTTATTTGTTAGTTGCTTAGCAAGATCGCGTTATACCTAACAAACTAAGAAAGTTATAAAGGGCAAGACGAGGTTGTTGGGATAGTCTATTTTTTCTACTTCATCGTATTCTTATTATGTATACTTAGCTAGTGACCGGACGAAGTGCAATGACGTTTGTGAATGATTAAGGTTCGTTGGTATTCATTTCTTGTGTATGCAAAATTTTGCGCAGCAGTGTACGCACTTTTTATCGATAAACCTTCTCAGTTGTGCCAATGTTGCCCAGTGACCTCTGTCAGTGTGAGTCTAGGCAGGAACCGGGACATCAGACCTTTCAACTAAGCAACTGGAAAAGCCGGCCTCCGGAGTGGGGATCGAACTCTCAGCCTACGGATCCTTAAGCGAAACCTCTACCACTGCGCAACGCAGCCCGCCTCTCCAACTGGTCGACCGTATGCTGCTAGCAAGCATACAACACAATGTGCATTGCATTTATTGCATATGCACTAGGATAAGCAAGTCACATGCTTACATGCCCTTATTTTCAACAAGGTCGTCCCTTGACCGTCCATCCTATTTTCGACTGGATACCGTGTTCATAGCGCGGTAGTTTACCATTGCGCTCATGGTGTAGCCCCCATGTGAGTCTAGGTAGGAACCGGGACATAAGACCTTTTTAACTAAGCAGCTGGAAAAGCGGGCTGAGCGGGGATCGAACTCTCAGCCTATGGATCCTTAAGCGAGCACTCTACCACTGCGCCACACAGCCCGCCTGTCCAACTACCATTTTCGTCGACTATATTTGTCGACCGTATACTGCCAGCTAGCAAACATACAGTGTACTGCACTATATTGCATGTGCACTAGGACAAGAAAGTCTCACATGCTTACAGTCAGAACTGCACGGTCGGGAAAACCCCTTTCCTGGAAGTACTGCAACGTACATGATTTTCCCTAAATTTTTTCGAAACATATGGCCACGCTGGGAAAATAACCTCGGACCTCTCCCTTGCGAGTCAAGCGCTCTACCCATTACATCACGCGGCCGATATCATAATTTTCTCTGGTGATACATGTGCACGAGTATGTATTGTCAGTCTAGGTATGAACCGAGGGACATCAGACCTTTTACTAAGCAGCTGGAAAGGCGGGCTAGAGGGGGATCGAACTCTCAGCTTAAGGATTTTTAAGCGAACACTCTACCACTGTACTACATAGCCCGCATCTCCCGTCGACTATATGTGTCGACCGCATGCTGCCAGCTAGCATACATACAGTGCACTGTACTACACTGCATGTGCACATAACGGACAAGCATGTCTCACATGCTTACACTTATGAGGTTTTGATACCACGATTCTCAGTCCAGCGCGGTACCACTGAGTCACTTCGCGTCACAATCGTCTGCTGAGTTTTTCTGTTTTTATGCCTTATTAGAAACAAAACATTATACATGAATGTATCTTGTTTCCATGGTGGCACCGAATCCACGATTTGACCGAATCCGAATCTTGCATGTTGCAAATTTTAGTTATATTTTTTCAGAATATCACCGAATGCCAGCCGTATAGCATTTAAACGTTACTTTATTCCGTGTCCGACCTGGATTCGGCTTTTGGATTCGGCTTTTCACCACCGAATGCGAATCCTAAAAACAAAATTTTGCGGAATTCGAATCCGAATCCCAACGTTTGGTGCAACCCTGCCTGTTTCTTCCATGTTTTACTGCAGCTGTATATGAATGCACTTTTACGCGCAGCATGAGCATGAGGTTATTTGCCCCCAAGGTTATTTGCCTCCATGTATAGGCATACGTACATCGGTAATAGCTGCAACCATATATTTAACTTCACTTAGACAAGCAAAACGCATTTAAGATTGTAGTTTTTCAACCGTCAGTATATAATATAAGTTTATTTTGAATACATGCATACATGTCGGAATGCACCAAATTTCTCAACTACTTATTCGCTTGGAAATCGACGCAGATGCATACTTGATTTCTTTTCAAATCGAAGGTATTGTATCTTTAATATTAATAGAGTTGTGGGAAAACCAAACTTTTGAAATGTCTTTGAGCCATTGTGCTTCGGTTGCAGCAGCTACATTAACTTGTCACTACTCCCTTTACGCTGATCTCACGTTGTTTTCTTTCCCCGGTTCATATCCACAGTGAGATATAGATATGCTACTTCTGCAGGAATGTCTGAAAGCAATTCTGTCCCAATGGATACACGCCAAGAGCTCAAAAGCGAATCGTGCAGAGGGAAGCGGAAATCTCAAGAAATCATTGTAGAAACTTATCCATTGTCGTCAAAAGGTAAGTTTTCGGCAGAGGTAACACGAAGTATAAGTATATATAATTGTTTGTAGCGCAGTAGACCTTATGTTAGATTTTAATGTTTTATGTCACGTACATAGCATGGTGCACCGGGAATTATAAAATACCGGAACTTGAAGGTAAAAAAATACCAGAACCACAGCCGGAAAACAGGAAATATTTGTTACCGAAAAATTCATTTTTCAAGCTATTTTATCGCTTTTATTGGGAAAATGGTTTAATTATTGTTAGCGATACGAAGTAAATTTTTTTAATTATGAAGACGCGGTTGAAGTATTTGTCCCAACCGGAGCGTTAATATACATATGTAGGAGACATTTGGTTCTGCCTCTGTGCAATCGAACTTCATTAAAAATTGAAATCCTATGTGTAAACCCAAGAGTTAGAATGTCAAAATCCTGAAAAAATACAGTAGCTGGGAAGTTTTGAAAATGCACGCACAGATAATTGTTGAAAAATAAGTTTTGGAGCGAAGCGAAAGCGAAGCGTTTCATGTTTTGTATTCGGGGGTCGAACGGTGTAAGTACGTCCGTCCGTTCGTCTGTCCTTCCGAAAAGAATCTCATTAACCACTGAACCGATTTTGATAAATTTTTTTGTTTGAAAACGAATTTGCAAATTGCTTAACCGCAGATTAGGACTTTTTGCTGTATTTCACTAATTATTAGGGTTACAAACAATTTAATTTCAGTCCTAAAAGGTTTTGGGTACGAAAAATCTGAATAAATTGTTTACAAACCTCTGAAACCGATAACTGAATAGTTCGTTAATAGCTAATTTGCATATTAGGACAATTGATATGCCTTTAATTAGGACTTTTTTTGCAAGTTTTCACTGATTATTAGGGTTACAAGCAATCGAATTTCAGCATTAAAGTGTTTTGGGTGCGAGGAATTTGAGCAACTTGTTACAAACCTTCAAAGCATATTATTGTAAAGTTAGCTAATAGCTAATTTGCATATTAGCATAATTGATGACTAAATTCGGACTTTTTAAATAATGGCACCGATTATTAGAAGAAAGTAAGCTTGGAATGTTTACTCGACTGATTAAAAAAGTTAGTGTTCTAGCTTCGCTCAATACATATAGTTCCACTACGACTGATTATAATATATCACTTTTTAAAATTTTTGACCCTGAAAAATTTTCAACACATAAAATACTGGACAATTCCGGGGAAAAATACCGAATTTATTACCGGAAGTATAACTGGACACGCAAATCTTCATTACGTTACTAACCAGGCGGACTAGAATAACATAATTTCTGCATACGCCTAGGTTTTTGTCTATTGTAAAGTTTGAAATTGGAAGTTGAAACATACCTAAAGCTAAATTATTTAGCAAATTTAATTACAATACAATGGCAGTCAATAAACAAGTAGTAATTGCATAGTTCTTTGGTGGTTAGTAGTTTCGGAGTAAGCATTGAAACTGGCACACACACGTTGTTTCATTTTCCATGTAGCTTGTTGGTACGTAAATTTTCAGTGGAAATATCAAATGCGAACGACATTGTTGTCGCACAGAATAACCCATCGACTTCCAATAGTAGCGTCAACGAAGTCCTGAGTAAATGCGTTTCCTCTGGTTCGTCCATCAAACACGGTAAGCAAAACCAAATTTTCTTGATGTATTGACATTGCGATATCAGTTTTTGGTTATATTGGCACATGTAAAGATCAGGGGTGGAATGTTTTTCTGTGGGACTAGAAAAGAGTAAGCTTAAGCTTTAGACTAATTTTGTTTGCTTGGCTTAGGTTTAGTCTTAGGCTTAGGCTTAAGAATATGCTCATTCTGACGCTTAGGCTTAGGCTTACTGTTCCGCCCCTGTTTTTTACCTTTTGAATGAACATTTTTTGTTCCATTGTATTCTGTGTTTGTAATTCTTAACGGTTATATAATTGCTCGAGAAATACCGGTTCTTAATTACTTACAGATCTCGGCGACGAAGATATAATGCCATACTTTTCTGGAAACCCGTTTGTTGAGAAGACAAACGGAATATTGCATTTGTACAAGCAAAAGTGAGTTTCCAATCGTTTATGGGTCAGTTTTTAATCAAAAAGTTAATGTTAATTTCGGGAAAATCGTAATGTTTGGTTGCCGCACACATATATTGTAATGGTTCGCGAGCAGTTGTACGACAAAAAGCACAAAATACTGTATAGTTTTTATTTATTTTTTAAGTAATTGTGTATAGGTCATTCTATTCACATTCGAAATCACTCAAAATCTGACACTTTTCAATCGTTTGTCTCATTGGCTACTTGGCGGTAAATGTCAAAATTGATTAATGTACGCAGCTCCCATTGTTAATTTTAAAACAGCTTATTTAAAAACGCGTGATGAATTTAAATTTGTCACTCGCTGTTTCGGGCGGAGGCGTCCTGTCATATGCGGAATGGTGCGGCGTGCGGCGCCTCGCCGCGACACGCGGAACAAAATAGTTGAGCGTAACCTTAATCCGTGTTTTAGTAATATGACGCCGGCTGATGATGATTCTTTACGAAGTCAAACAATTTGTCTGCTAGCGACTCCGGCAGCGATTACATGTCAAGATCTATTGAAATTTCTTGCTCCAGTGAGGTAAGTTGTAGTGGTGTTTTTGAACAATCTTTTGCAAGTGCGTTGCTGAAAGTTCTGGGTTTCTGGTGCCACCTCCTATCAGGGATGGGTGATCTAGGTCTCAGCAAGTCTCGGATTTGGCCGGTTCCGGTCTCGGTCTCGTTTTTTTCAGTCTCCGCGGGTTGCAAACTGAAACCAAAGAGATGAAAAGCGATAAGCAACCACAAAATTTTTTTAGATCGCAGCTTTGGCCCTGAAGTACTTGCGCATTTCTCCTACCAACCCAAAATTCTACTTTTTGAAAGGAAACTCGAAACACTTCTTTTATTGTAACAAAGCGCAAATAGTTGTGTTTTTGCTTTTAAAACATTTAAGTAATTATTTTAAAAATTATAGAGCGAGACCAAAAGTCTCGGCCTCGGTAGATTGTGTCTCAGTCTCGGTCTCGCTTTTTTGACAGAGACTGCCCATCCCTGCCTCCTATGGGATTTTTGTTAAGGAGTTTTTACAGAATATATCTGTTTACATTGCAAGCCCCTTCGAATTTTTTCATAGAACGTAAGCCCTCATCCAAAATCCTGGCTAGTCCCACGATTACTGGAATTAACCAATGCTTATTTTTATGTTACCGGTTTCCACTGGCGTATTAATGGTTCTGTTTTCTAAAGTGCCTGCTCAAAAGCTCAAAAGGTTTACAGATTTATTTTAAACTTGTATATCTTTGTACCGTCTGGTTGTGTGTAATGTTTTGTTGGTTGACTCAAGTCCATGGTACCCATCAGCAGGGTGGCACTAAACGTTTCGATTCGGCTTGTGGTTCCAACCTGAATTCATCTTTCAATGAATGTAGGTTTCAATGTTTCAAAAGTCAAACGGTTCTACGGTTCTGTTGTTTGCATAAGATTAAGTTTACTAATCGGCATATCAAACGGTTACAGTAATTTGCTAAAATAATGACGTTGATGTTAGAGAAGCACGTCGAGAAAAAGAAAAGCCTGCACTTGGAATTTCTCAGCTCGATCGTGTTTCACGCGAGATGAAACCAGAACGACATTGGTAAAAAAGATGACCTATTGCAGATCTAGCCGTCAAGTTTCTTCTGGTGCATGAATTGGTGAATTCTCTGTGACAGTTCTGCACCAATGTTCTTCTTCTTTCGTCTTCCTTTTATCGCCGTGATATCGGCTAAATACAAAGCGAAGTGACCGCAGAGATCCACAGTGACGTACCTCAAATCACTGCAGGACTAATGTGGAGAAAAGGTAGAGGAAGACGAAGACTTAAAATCGTGAGTTTGAATTCGAAATCTGAATCGATCAAATCGTAGGTTCGGTGCAACCTGCGCCTCAGACTACTCATTATTTTTCATTTTTATTTATTTTATTTTTAGTGAAACAATCAGTCAAATGCGGATCATTCGCGATAGCTCTCCAAACCAATATATGGTGTTGCTAAGCTTTAGGGATCAGGTTAGTTTTGATGAGATTTTCTTTGTATAATTCGGTTAAAATCGACCTTTCTGAGTTTAATTCACACAAAGCAGGGGCTACACTCTATATCTGGCTTCTCCACAGCTTGAAAATTTCCGCCGGGGGGCGTTTCCTGGGGGGAACAAGATGATCTGGGGGGTCCTGGGGGGCAGGCTTAAAATTTTGCAAACCGACTTTTTGGACCATTTTTTCATTCTAGACCGTGTTTCCAACTCAACGTAAGATTACTCATCGCACAACATGACAAAAATTTCTCGCAAACGCTAATAACAATAATTTTAACTAATAACAACTTAACCAGAAGTTGAAAGAAGCACAATTATATAAAATATAGATAATCTATAATTGAAACTGTGATTAATATATATTTTGTATATTAGTCACAGCTTCAATTTATCATAAGGCTCAGGCGGGCTAAACTTGCTGCTGCAAGGTACTTTCGAATGCTGTATGCCCTCTTGATATAATTGTGCTTTTTCAGTTCATTATTGAATTGTATTAGTTACTACGGGTATGTGTAACGCTATTAAAAATTATGAGTACTCAGCGTAATATAAAATCATATTTTGCCGAATGACCGCCTCAAAACTCAAAAGAAGTCCAGGTCTTTACGTTTTAACATTGAAAATTTTTGACCTAGAAAAGTCCTGGGGGCCCCCCGCAAAAAAAATTGCTGGGGGGCGGCCGAAAATTTGCCGGGGGGCCTTTCCTGGGGCGGCAAAATTTTCGCCGGGGAGAAAATGAAAATTTCGAGAAAAGTGCTGGAGGACCCCGCCCCCCCGCTGTGGAGAAGCCAGTATATGCCTTGTTCTCCGTCTACCTAGCTAATGCGACTCTGAGCCTGATGAAAAATTAATTGTTTGGCTTGGATTTTTCGTTACATGTCAGTGTACACACTTGATTTCCCCGTAATTGCACTCGCTGCGAAATATCTAGTATTTCAACATCTTAAAAGCAGTTTTATGATATTCGGGACAACTGCAGCAAATATCCGGTATCCACGTTTAATATTCGGTTGATCTTAGCACTCTGCTTGGGTAACACTACGCAGCTAATAAATAATTTTTCTTTTTCTAGTCCGGAGTTATCAAGTAAAATTAATTTTTTGTACTTAGTTTGTTTTTGCCAGAAAACCGCCGATGAATTTTATTCGACGTACAATGGAGTACCTTATAACAGTTTTGAGTCCGATGTTTGCCATTTGGCATACGTTGCCAAAGTTGAAGCGCTACATACGTCTGAGGTGAGTTGTTGCTGATTGTCCTCAAGCAAGGGACTTACTATTGCTCTCATGCGAGAAAAGATTTTGCGTTTTTATTTACGTTTCACATGAACCCCGCTCTAAATTTTGCCCTGTGTGTAGGTGCATTTCTTTACTCTACATTGAGACAAAGCTGTACAGTACTGCGAAGTGAATACTGCACTTGGATTTAGGTATAAATTTAGGATTAGCAATCACACATTGGAAAACTAGTACCCGCAGATGAGTATACGCAACTGCAGTTGTCTGAAAAATTACGTACTTTGCTGTAGGCTAGCGTTATAACTGTTTACTATCATCATGACCTATCACAATATATTCACAGTTTAGACGGTGTGATTTTTACTAAGTGCACGTGATACAATACCATAATATACAGCAGCATATAATCAAAGGAAGCTTGTACTCTGAGTTTGTCAGTTTTTACTAGCTTTTCATAACTAGTTTCAGTGCACAGCTTTACCGATTGAGGGTCATACGGAATTGCCAGTTTGTCCGGTGTGTTTGGAGCGAATGGTAAGTCCGACTACCAGGGTTCCAGCAGGAACTAAGTTTTACCGAATAGCAACAGGAATTGAATTTTTTGCAGGAACAGGAACTGGAATTTAGAATAATTTTTATCACCGAAACACTGTTAGATTTTTTAGAAAACTAGCCTAAAATGACCGAATTTTCAGCTATTTCATCATGAAGTTTTGCGAAACACATCATTTTTTAATCTAACAAAAGCAGGAATTCTATAAATTTGCAGGTTTAATTAAAAACCGAAAGTTAATAAAGGTAGATTTTTATTAAATCTTTGCAAAGATCAGCTAAATCAATGCGGTCAAATTTTATCAAGGTAAAGGTTTGGTTATAAAAACAAACATTGCTTTGTACATTATTAAATTGTGTTACGCTAAATTAGCTGAGATATTGGCTGATGTATTTTTTGTTAAATTTGGTTTGCAGTTAGTGATTTTGTGCTGGCATTTGAGAAAGTCATTTCTCGAGATTTTCGGTGACTTGATCACTGCTAATGACTAAATAATTGCTGGATATTAACAGGACGAATCTGTTGATGGTATTTTGACAATACTATGCAATCACACATTTCATGGTAACTGTTTATCGCAGTGGGGAGACACCAGGTAATTACTATTACTTGTGTTTTGGGGTTGCATGTTATCAAGTTGCTAACTAGTCAGGCACATCTACAAAGTTGTAGATTTCTAGCTTTTCCATTATTTAAGGTGTATTGGTATTTCACTAACTCAGTCTTGAGGGGGTCTTTTTCGGGGATGTCTCTGGGGGGTTGAAAGTGGAGTGGCTTTTGGAAAGTTCCGAGATAAAAAATAATTGGCTAAAAACGTTTTTGATTTTCTAGCAGATTTTTGCTTTTTGCTATTTCGAAGCTTAGAGGTAACAACCCATGTTTGTTGCCTTTTCGTATTTGTATGTATAATATAGAACCGGTATATTTTTCGATGGGGGCGCAACATGGATGGATTTACTTAGTTGGCAGCACGCCCCGCTCCACTAGCAAAACATATGGAGTAATATACTAGAAAAATAATGGTTTCTCAGTGGCTTTTGTGAGAAACGAGTGAATCATTTGGCCCAAAAATAGAAGATGAGTTTTATTCTGTTTTGAAGTTTTTACCTCATAAGCAAGCTGAAAATATCGCTGAAATGCCGGTAAGTTATGTATTTCATTATATAACTGGTATTTCTGTGGGGAAGGGTTAGTCCGGTGGCGCGCCGCGCCGCTTCCATCTCTGAGATGTGCCATGCGGTAGAATTTTTGTATTTGTGCTTTTATTTTATTTTATTTTGAAAATATCAATTATTTTAGCTGCCCCGTTTGTCGATATTGCCAAACTCCTGAATTAACTGCTGATCATCGCTGTGATATTTGCGGGAAACAACAGGTATTTACATTGCGTATTTTATTTCACTTTTTGTACGTCGTATCATCAGGTTTACTTGCAGACAGTGGAGTGTATGCCAATGTTTGGTTTGTGCTTACTGAAATTTTCTGGTTTCAACGTCACTTATTAATAGTGGAAATAAAAACGTACTGTGTGTCTGGTGGACTCATTGTGTACGCGAATTATTTCATGCACTGTGTTTATATTTTTGTAATTTTAGGATTTATGGATATGTTTGATCTGTGGTACTATTGGATGTGGCCGATATGAGCAAGCACACGCCTACCAGTAAGTTAAATTTTAGACGTATAATATGATTTTGGGCAGCATCGGCAATTAATTTTGCTACATTCGGTTATTATTTGTTCTGTTTCTAGCGTGGTTTACACGTAAATCAGGCATTGTTGTACGGCGTTCCTCAAATTTGCTGGCGGTTGCTTAAAATTTTTTGAAACGCCATTAATTTATATTTGTGTAAATTTTTGCGCTGTTTGTCAGATTGCAGATACAAATAAATCTATGTTTTGTGTTTCTTATGTTGATTTGTAGTATATTATGTTTGTAGACATTTTACTGAAACTAATCACACATACAGTTTGCAAGTTGGTGGGCAGCGCGTTTGGGATTATGCAGGCGACAACTATGTGCATCGGTTAATACAAAATAAAACCGATGGAAAATTAGTCGAATTTGGAGAACAAGATCCAACTGAGGTTAGTAATCTGAACGCTGTAGCCATTGTGATTTGTTCCGCGCGAGGTTTTAGCCGGAACTATTTTTTGTGTGAACGAGCGCTAGATTAATTAGCAGAATTCAATCCGGTTAATACAAAATAAAACCGATGGAAAATTAGTCGAATTTGGAGAACAAGATCCAACTGAGGTTAGTAATCTGAACGCTGTAGCCATTGTGATTTGTTCCGCGCGAGGTTTTAGCCGGAACTATTTTTTGTGTGAACGAGCGCTAGATTAATTAGTAGAATTCAATTTTTTGACTGGCCGAGATCACGTGATTAAATTAAGTATCGTCGTTGGTTTAATGATTTATTTGTCCTACATTTAACATTTGCCTGGAACACAAGACATTTATTGTTAAATTGCACTAAAAGCTATTCTGGCTGGGTAGCGAACGATATCTATTGTAACAGGCATGTTATTGCGTACGGAGTTGTATTTTATTGTTTGTTTACGTATGTACTGCAACTTGCATTTTTTGTGTTTTTTGCTTCAGATGGTGTCTGATGATAAACTTGATGCGATGACGCTTGAATATACTTATTTGTTGACAAGTCAATTGGAATCGCAACGGCTCTATTTCGAAGAAAAAATGAATCAGATGGAGAAGCTGACAAATGCTCAGGTAAGTGCTATCGACTCTGAATATTTAAGGTTGGTGGTATAATTAAACCAGCGTTGTCGGTATTTGTAACATAACCCAGAGGATTTCGCCGGAATTCCTCCTGTGAAAATCAGCTTGTTACTCAATGATTTTTCCGGCTGCGCAAAACACTAATAGAAATTATTCACATTTGTCATTTTCGCATTTAGTAATAAGTTGTAAGATATTTAGTAAACGACATATTTTGGCCAAAAAAGTTTCATACGTTTTAGCTTGAAGAGTTGGAAGCGACCGCAACTGCATCAACGAGTGAATGCGAGCAACTTCGAGCAAAAATGTCAAAGCTAGAAAGTGCTAAGCAGTCGGTAGAGAAAAAGTTGTGCCAGGCATGTGATATACTTGATTTGTAGCGTTTGCTACAACTGATATTTGAATAAAGTAAATAAAAGACAGACAAATTTTAGGATTTTTCGATCGCTGTCTACGTATTAAGGAGGAAAAAAGTATGTTTATCTTTTTAGTCCAGTTGTATTTATAATAAGTTTCAATCGGATAAAGTAGATAATATAAATGATTACGGTGATCATCTACAATACGGAGCGAAAATATAAATTGTAAGTTTGTTACCTTTAAATCGAATGCATTCTGAAACTGAAAAAGTTAATTTGTAGCTGCCTGCACGGCGATCACAGTCAATTGCACTTTCTTTTGTTTTTGAGTATTGTTTTGTTTTAGGTGACAAATAAGTTAACCAAATGCAACGATGAGCTGAAAAAAGAACACGTCGTACGTTTTTTACTTTATTTTTTGATAGCGTTGGTACTAGTGCGCTGGCTATATCTTTGGTAGCTGAGCGATGCAATGACTAAAATGTTTGCTGCCTCAATTTTAGCGATCTCTTTCGAAACTGGTTTGAAGCCACTCCGTGAAACAAAGTTTAAGCAGGAAAAATGCAAGGTTGTGGTATGCTTAAAATAACGCCGCTAGTAAATGATAAAGAATGTGCTCGTATTATGTCTAAAACACCTCCTATGTATTACATTGACGATTTAGATGGACGAATTGTATAACGTTGAGGTTTTAGATGAACGAATGTTTGCTGAGAGATCAAAAAGATTGGTCGTCGAAAGTTAAACAGCTTGAAAAACAGCTAGCTGATATGACTGCAGCTAAAAACAACGTTAGTGCTTTTTGCGGGTTTGCAACCGTTGACAGTTTTTGTTACAAAATTTAGTTGCTTGGCTTCTTGTTCTCTTTCATGCTTTTAAATGACTTGGCTCCAGATCACCAGCCAGGTATAATTGGTTTGTATCGAAGACATTATTTTTCAGTTTTTTAAACAATGAAGATTCATTTTTGCATTGAAGTGTGTGCCAAAAGCGGGTACGGCTTGTCCTTGAATTATATTAAGCGATGCCGCCTGATGGTTGTCTTGTCGGTTGAAGCTCATTTAGTCATGAACTGGAGGTCTGTCCGAGTTTTCAGAGTTCTTTAGCAAATCTACATGTTTTCATGTGATTTTTGCGAAGTTTTGTCAAAAGCACGTTAATGTTTAATATTTTATGGCTAGTAATATTAATTATGATATAAACGTCTGCAAAATATTTCTAGGAGATTAGCGAATTATCAGAACAACTGCGTGACATAATGTTTCATTTCGAAGCGGAAACCAAACTAAACGATTATAAACAAAAAAGAGGCGACGCTAGCTGTAATGGGCCGAAAACTGACACGCGAAAGCAAACAGAATCGGAACCAGCTGATAACACTACCGCGGTTTCTGATAATGTGGCAGAACGTACAGAAGACGTTGAAGAAGCCAAAATAGAACTTGGACCTGCGTCACATAATCCTATCACACCAAGACGGCGCAATAGGAGGCGTTAGCGCGTCGAAAAATGAAGTTTTTGAACGTTTTTAATTTTACTGTGAACAATAAAATTGTGACCCAGCTTTTAGCGTGTTTGGTTTTCCGAAAAAATTGAATGGGCCGAAAAAAAGTTGTTCCGGCAAAAAATGAATAACTGAATAATTTAAAAACATATATGTCAGGCTGAAAACGGATAGTAAAAATAACGGAAACGGATAGTGATAAAATAATGGAAATGGAAAACGGATATTGAAGTATAAAAGTTTCAAAGATGTTTTATTTTTCTGCCAATACCATATTGAGATATGCAAATTTTCATGAAAGTTTCATACAGCAAACACAATCAGCAAAAACGTTTATTATCCAAACATTTATAGCTACATATTTAAGGACCGAACGCAATGATATATACCAGGATGTAACCAGATATCGGTTGGTGCTAAAACACCGGTATCCGTATCCGTTATAGAACTAACGGAAATTCAGTTATTTATACGCTGAAAACTTATTAATGCCACGTTTATCTCGCAATGTTCAAAATGCAAAAAATTTCGGTGCATCCGCCGTTTTTTTCTTTAAAATTTCAGAAAGCCTGGTGAATATTTGCACGTCTCATTTGTGTAGGTAGAAAAATATAACATCTTTGAAACTTTTATATACTTCAATATTCGCTTTCCGTTTCTGTTATTTTGATCACTATCTGTTTCCATTATTTTTACTAACCGTCTACACCCTGTTAAAAACACTTTCTATAGTTTTGTAAGAAGTAAGTTTAAATTTCAGTATTATGGCATTAGAGCTCTCACGATGCACAATATATTTTATTTTATGGTTTATAGATGTAGATATTGTATTAAATTTTTGCGTCGAAGTTGTTTTATATTGCTAAGATATCAGTAAAAGTGATCTAATAGGGTTTACATCCAATTACATTGCGGTAACGTTTGTGCAGTAAGAGCGTGGTAGTATTCGAGTAAAAACCGGATTCGAAAGAATATCGGCATCTGCGGGTGCAGTAGAATTTTTGCTCTAATTTTGTGAGTTCCCTGGTTTTCCTTATAAATCCTAAGTTCCCTATTAACACATGACAAGTGTTCCATACTGGGTAACCCTAGAGCGCCGTGTGGTTTCCAAATAGTAACCTTATCCCGAATTTCCTCCACATACTAACGCCACCGTGGCAATACTTAATCCTAAATTCAATTCAAGCTTACTTACCCGATACCAACTAACTCCTCCCAACCACGCGATATATAAAAAATTTTAAAATAAAATCCCGAAAGCCAATAGAAAACAACGAACTTGATCCAACCAGCTAGTAAATTAATAATGATTCCGCTCCTGGCTACCCATTTGCGTCTCGACCTAATTTGCATACAGAACGACACCCACAATTGGGTGTCCGCCGCGCGCAAATTACGTCCAGAGCCACCTATCCTGTACAATAAACCTACACAGCAACAACAACAACATAAGGCACCCATGTTGAATGCTGACATAGCCTAGCTATGTCGTTATTCGCAGCACTAGCCAAAAATATATAAAATAATATTCATTGGCCACACAGGGCCCCGGTAATTTTACATTGCGGACACAGCCGCCATAACATCGTTTTTATCATTTTCCAAGAGAGACTTAAGTGGAACCAGGGACACCCTTAAGGTGTGGTTCAAGGTTTCGTTTTAGTTTTGTGTTTTAGTTTTTAGATTGAAATACAATTGAAGAGTGGCAGAGCCACATACATGCTTCATTAATTCGGGTTTTTTTACCCCTGTTGCAACCTGTTCAAGGCTTTACACTAATTTTTTGTTTAGGTATAGTCTCATCCTTACGCTGTAGAAATTTTCTTGTACTACTGGTACGGCTCTGTTTCATACTACACTGGCCAATTCTAAGGAGGGTTCATCTTCCGTTCGCCAAGCGTAACATAAAAATAGAAGTCATTAGGTGAAATATGCTTTGCGGAAACGTCCATTGAGTATGATATATTAACTTTGTCTTCAAGGAAAACTTAGGTATTCATCCAGCTTAATACGTAGGTATGTGTCCGTAAAGTAAGTATGGTTGAATTTGACAGCCAGTCACCGCGCTACGAGTCATGTTTTGGGAAATGTCACGCGCCGAAATCTGGTCGTGTGATTGCAATTGTGGATATTGTTTGCAATGCAATCTCTTGTCTGGCTGCATTGATTACGCTGATTTACCCGTACACCATTGAAGGTAAAGCTGTCAAGTGTATCTGAGTAGGATCTGGTTGATACTAACTACGACCCTGTTACGGGACGTTTTCTTTACATATCCAGCAAAGACCGATATCCCGTATCAGGTATAAACGTACGGTATGCCTACGACGGTGGTCGTGAATTTAAAAAAACAACTTTTATACAGTAAGTGTTTTAACATCTTGCAGTGATTGCATTCCGGAGCAAATCAAGAAGTTCAGAGTCTGGTATTTTGCAGTACAAATGAAAAATTTATACGAAGAACCTATGAAACTATAATTTAGATGACGTGTAGTAGTATAAAAATGGGGGTTCTGGCCCACAATGCACCAGTTGGAACTGCACCAACTGTTGGTAATTGATTGTGTTCTGGTCCAAGATTAATTCTTCGAGCTCTGCCAACTGTTGCCATCAGTTGTGATCAGTGCTGAAATGTAACAGTTGGAACTGTATCAAACCTCTGACGCGAAAACTTTGCAACATGTCAACTTTAAAAGTATCTTAAACTTGCAGCTGTTAATTTTTGCACACAGCTTCTTTAGTACAACTTCTAATTTTTTATACGCGTTTTCCAGACACCTGCAATTTTTCACGCATGTTTTAATATTTCGTACGTAATTTGTTGATTTACAAAACTATGTGAAATACGTTGTGTGCCATCAGGCACAATTTTTTGGCAGCGAAAAGCATACAGGTTTTCAAAGTTACAAACACTAGCCTTTTCTTCTGCCACATTTCTACGTGTATTAATTTTAATTTTATTGTTTAGTTTTAAGCTACGCATTAATTGTGTTTAGCAGTCAAAGATTCTCAAAAACAATAATCAGGGCGTAAACAAGATTTCATTTCGGGGGATATAAGTTTAAAAATTTCAGCGAGCGTACATAGCGAGCGAGTGCATGATTCATGCGGCACTTTTACAGACGAGCAATTGCTGTTTTGAAACTGAGTGAGATTTGAGCTAAGACAATTTAAGTTGTTGCATATTAGCAAGAAAATCCGTCGATTCTCTTTTGTTTAATTCCCGGGTAGCTACGGGGTAACCAAGTTTTAGTGGGTTTAGTTTGTAAAAACTATAACAAGGGTTTTTAGCAAACGTGCATTTTTCGAACACCTTAACTGATCAACCACAAACCCCAATGGACACGGCAGCAATTGATCACAATCAGGATTACGACGTCGAGGGTAATAATGATGCAAATGAATTAAAAGGGGACTATGCGAACTTATTACGGTCTAGAACACTCTATGTAACTAATCTTAAATATCATGGTCTTAATAACTTAACGTGCGTAGAAGTGCTGAACGCTGTTAATAAGGTTTTCACTGTCCAGGGCGGTGAGAAGTTTAGTAATAGTGTTAAAATTATTTTCCCATCCAAGGACATTGCATCTATAGCAGCGGGTAAATCAATTAAAATTGGGGACTCGGAGGTAATTCTAGAAATTCCTCGCGACGTAACATTGCAATCTCCTTTTATTGTTCGAACTTTACATCTATATGGCGTCCCCTTTGAAGTTCCGGATAAAGCGCTACAGTCTTTCTTAGCTGCTTAAAATATTCAGTGCTTGCAACCTGGTCGTTTCATCAAGCATCGAGGAAGTGAATACATCTCAAGTGGTCGAAGTTTCTTAGTCCAGATCCGCCGCGACTATAAAATACCTCCTCGGCTCCAATGGTGCGATCCTCATTTTAGGCGCGGATATATTATAATTCGGGCATGGTGCCCGGGTATGGGTCGGTATTGCAAATCATGTTATAAATTTGGACATGAACAATTAGATTGTGTTGATTTTCCTGCTTTGAACAACACTGAAGTGGACACGAACTCAGCTAAACAACAACAAGAAGAGCAAGAACCCAAACAACAGTCACAACAACAGCAGCAACAGAAACAACAAATACAACAACAACAATTACAACAACAACGGCAACAAATGAAAGCCGGGATAGACAATGATCGCAGCAAGTTAAATACAAACAAGCAGTTTCTTGATATCAGTAACTTTATTATGGGGTTAATCAAAAATATTCAGTCCAGCATTAACAATGATATTATTGTGAGAGAACCATTAGCTTTAGTCATCAATGGAAAGCTGGATTTGACTAAACTGCCAGAATCCGGGAAATCTTTTCTCAATTTTTCTGCTTGGTATAGATATTTGCATTTGAAACGATCGATGTCTCCGCCATTTCACCCTGAGGGTGAAGACGTTAAAACATTTTTTGATTCGAAACATCCAAGCAATTATGGTCTCTCGAATTACCATGTTGACAATCCAGTATCTGTTTGGGGCGAGTCTTTCTCATCTCCTGAAAAATTTGTCGCAGTGTTGAAGGCGAGATTCAGTGGTCGCAAAGATATCGAAGAGAAGGTTTGGGGAACAGACGATCCTAAATCAATAAAATTTTTACATAGTCAGATAGTTTGGCCGGGCACAACGTTACATTATTTGTGTATCGTTTTCGAATTAATTTATACGATTTGTTTTGCACGAGCACAACAATGTGATGTGATTGGGCGCACACTATTGTCAACAGAGGGTCTATTGGTTGAGACTGTACCTGGGCCGGGGCCTTGGAGCTGCGGCCGTGGACACTCTGATAATCGAGCTCAAAATAGAGTTACCTGGCGTCCTGGCAGTTTAAACTTAAATGGTGACTGTCAGACTCTTGTGCGAGAACACATTATGTTACGAAAGGTGAGAACAGTAAGCACATCGTCTGATATATCTTTTCGCGTTACAGGTGTTAAGCGGTTGTATGAAGAGTCAGATGTGATTAGTGGCAAAAAGCCAAACATTGCAATGTGAACGTGCATTTTTTTTGTTTTACATGCCTTAAATTGATATGAAAGAGAGTCAATATGGATCTGCCAAATTTCTTTTCTTTTTCCAGTTTAAATTGCAGATCCATTAAGCATTTTCGAAAAGTGTCGATAGTTTTTGAAAGGATAAAAGATTTGGATTTGATTTGTCTGCAAGAGACACATTTTAAAAACAACTGGGATGCAGAGATTTTTGATAGAATTTTCTCACGCAATTTTAAAATATTTCACAGTTTCGCAAGCGAGGAGAATAGTAAAACAGGGGTAACGGTCCTTATAAATAGGACAGCTCCTGTTGGTCAAATTGAAAACATTTTTAATATTCAGGGTAGGGCGGTCACGATTGCTTTTAGTATTGGCTCTCTTTCTTTTTTCTTAATTGGTATTTATGCTCCCGCGAACGGCGAGCAGCGAGTAGTTTTTTTCAACCAGCTGATGCAACAAGTGCAAAATTCGTTTTGGTTTGATTATAAATGTGTTATTATGTTGGGTGATTTTAACTTAGTTGAGGACCCGGTTTTGGACCGATCACGGCCGTCATATGATCAGCAGCAAGGCCTGAGAGAGCTTTATTGTTTGAAGGAACTGTTGGTGATATCTGATGTTTTTAGGGAGACACATCCAAATAAAAACGACTTTTTTACTTTTCTTTCAGACATTCATGGAAGTCAGTCTCGTATAGATCGGATTTATATGCCGGCTTTTTTACAACCGGGCGCTTTGTGTACCGCTCACGCAGTGAACAAGACAGATCATAGGTTGTTTAGAGTTAAGATTCGCTTACGTAATTTAAAGAGAGGTAAAGGATACTATAAGATGAATACAATGCTTTTGGGTGAAGTCGGCGTACAGCCCTTTGTTTTAACGCGGCTCAAACATTTAATGAACATTTCCACAGGGTTTTCTATGATGTGGGAAGTATTTAAGGCTGATGTTAAAACCTTCTTTGTAAAGTTGGGTAAAAATAAAGCTAAGGAACGCGACATGTTGAGGAAATCATTAGAGAGCCAAGTTATTAATGTACAAATGCTGATAGGACAGTATCCAAACAATCCGAATCTCAGATCGGGTTTTAAAAAGCTAAAAAATGAAATCGAATTATTGAATGCATTTTATATTGCTTCTTGCAGGCATAATACGTACTACGGTAGTGAGGTAAATGACAACGCCTCTTTAGCAACAGTCAAGTCTCTTCAACGTAAGAACTGGGAAGCCAGGCATATAAGCTCGATCGAAAGGTCTGATGGCACGTTAGTAACAGACTCAGATGCAGTTCTAGGTGAAATTACTGAGCAGTATTCCAACGTATTCAGATCGGAAGGGATAAGCGGAGAAGATCTCACTTTTTTTCTGGCACAAAATGGTCTTTCCAAGTTGAGTGAGGTGGAAAAAAATACTTTAGAGGGACCCATTACGTCAGTTGAAATAGCGAGCGCTATTAAATCTATGCAGGGTAAAAAGACGCCGGGATACGATGGTATTCCTGTTGAATTCTATTGGCTGTTTTGTGGAATATTATCTGAATTTTTGTGTAAAATGTATAACGCGTTCTTGGATGATCTTAAGCTCAATTTCTCCGCATATGATGGTGTTATTACCCTATTATATAAAGGGAATGGAAGGAAAACGTGTCGCGATAATTGGCGGCCAATTACGTTGCTGAATATAGATTATAAGATTTTTACGAAAGTTTTGGCAAAAAGATTAGAATCGGTCATGAAATCTTTAGTCCACCCGGATCAGACAAGCTCGGTTCCCGACAGAATTATCCAAGACAGTGTATGTGGTTTATAAGTGGTTGTGGTACCCGTCCACCGCTAGTATTATTAGAAGGGATATCCTGTTTTTACAACCTAGTCACGGCGGGTTAAATTTCCCAAATATTTTTGTCAGACTGAAAGTGAATCGTTTAATGTTTTATATTCGAATATTAAGAGGTACCGAAGTTGTGAGTTGGAAGAGATGTTTCGAACATTTCTTTCGGCAAGTTCAGTTTTCGACTAAACGTCAACTGAGACGCATTGATGTACCGGAGTTATATAAAGAGATACGGATTGCAATGATTGAGTCGTCTTTTAAAATGGATGGAAAGTTTTGTTGGTTTTTTGGCGAAAAGTTATCCTTAAAAACAGTGTCGGCAAATAAATTGTATAAAATGTGGATACACGCTGTGTATAAGGGACTCATGCATCCTAAACATGTTTTTTGGCGAGATGAGCTAGGAGTTGAACCTATTTTTGTCGAGCGATCATGGATATGGGCAAAAGCGAAATATGTTGACGGCTCTGCGCGAGACGTCCATTTTAGGTTAAGACACAAGTCATTGTATACTAATCACCGCACTAGTCATTTTACAGATGGGACAAATATATGTTCGTTTTGTTATTTGGATGGAATTGAAGTGCGGGAGGATAATGTTCATGTGTTTATTTATTGTTTGCGGGCGCAAGAAATTAGTTTTTTCATTACTCCCGTTTTGCAACAGGTAGCTGGAGTAAATGAAATAACGATTTCGGATTTAATTTTGGGACGAAATATTCACGACCCATTAAAGAGAATAGCTTTTAATTTCATCGTCCAACATGCACTATTGGCAATATGGAGTGCTCGATGTAAACTCGAGTTTAACAATGAAAATGTCTGTGTTGTTGATGTTTTTCAGGAAAATGTTTATAGAAATTTGTACAAACTTAAGCTGTATCTAAAAGAAGAATGTTTTTTTAAGGTTTTTGGAACAATAACCCGACAGAATGATAGCATGCTGGGTTTTCGAATGTCTTTTTCTCAGCGTACCTGATTTGTAGTTTGTTTTGAAACTAGGTTTCTTGTGTGCTTTTTAACATATTTGCTCTGAATAATATCCTTGCAAGCAGAGTAGAATAATGGGTAATTTTCAAGGACCTTTGTTATGTTATGATAATATGTTGTTGCCTTCTTTGGTTTATATAATTGCTTTCGTTGATGTAAATGTGGTTTATCCTTTTAATAAAACCCGGGGTGTTCGGCAAACGAGCGCTTCGGACTTAAACTTAACTGTTCGGATAAATCAAAAAATTGAAAATGAGAAACTCAGTTTGAAACAAAATCTCTTTTAATTTCTTGCCTTCAATTGGAAAAGTTGTGTACGGTTTTAGCAATTAAATCCTTCGACACTTTCGGAGTTGTCCGAAAAGCCAACTGTAGCAATCTAACAAAATACGATTTATCTTTATCGTATGATGTTTTTGTTCTAGCCATTATAACACTTGTAATAACTTGTCTAAAGCTGCAAAGATTAAATTAAGTCGCGAATTCAAACTTGATTTTAGCCAAATTCACAATGCCACAAAATGCACCAAGGTATGTAAGTTTGCGTGAGCGTTATAACGAATTTACAACAGTTTGCCAGTCGTTGGCAAGTGTTGTCAAACTTTGCATGAGAATTTGAAATGTTAATCTACACACATATTTTAACAATGCTTATTGAGAGCACAAAGATATTAAAGTCAAAAAGATTGTTCTTTGTTTCATAAAATTAGCTGAAACTATTGGCAACTGTTAGATTGTAAATGTTGGCAAAACTTAGGATTTAATTTTGCAGTGTATTTTACACTGCAACTTCAAGTTACAGGCAGACACATATAAACCGCAAAACTTAAAGTGTTACATTTAGCAGCAGAGCGACTGCAAGCTTTTCCGCGACAGCGAGTAGGTTTCCCAGAGCAACATCGCTACAATACAGATTGGAAGTGCAGAATTCTTTGGTGAAATCTGTGCTTCCAGCTGTGAGGGGCCTGCATCTGCAGCTAATACAGCTTTGTTAGAATTACAAGAGCTCGGAAAGAAATCCTAACATGATCTCCCAGGTCAAAACTAAACATAGGCTTAGTTTTAAACATTTTCTTTTTGCGGCAATGGTTCAAGCCTAATCTGTCTGCAAGAGCTTCTTCTGGAGTAACTCCGAGACTACGGTGCACAGTATTGTTATAAGGTGTTACCAATTTTGCATAGCATAACTATTACGCAAACTGTGTATAGGAGCAATATTTAAAAAAATTTCCACGCAATGTTCGAATAAAGCGTTGTGCATAGTTTGCTTTATACGCGCTGTTGGCCCAGAAATGTTTGATTTTGTGTAATTTTAAAAATATTTCAAAAGCGCCTCTGAATTCTGTACCGTAATCTGACCGCCGCACGATTTCACTTGCGAATTGAGAACGCTTTATAATTACAGAAAGTGCATGTTAACAGTTTGCGAAAACTTATTGCGAATCGGTTCCACGAAACCTTTACTATTGAAAATGTCAATTGTAATTAAAATGTACTGGTAGTTATTGTTATAACGGTTTGCTTTACGAACAAACATCAAATCAACGTCCCATTGCTCATTTGGATGAATAACTGTAACGTGTGCAGTTGGCGGTGTCGACGAGTTTTGTGGGGCTGATGTATAAGTTGCTCCGACAACCACCTTTGAACATGAGAAATCTTTATTTTTGGTATTCTTTCTTAGCTGCAAGCCACAGTTTCTAGGAATCGGTAAACGAAGCAGGTGAACTTGGATTGTAATAAAGGGTTGACCACACACTAGAAATTTTATTAAGATTTTTCGTGACAACCATGACAATGTCAAGAAAAATGTTGTTTTATATTCCGACAACCACCTATGAACATGAGAAAACTTAATTTTTGTATTTTTTCTTAGCTGCAAGCCACAGTTTCTGGGAATTGGTAAACGAAGCAGGTGGACTTGGATTGTAATAAAGGGTTGACAATGCACTAGAAATTTTATTAAGATTTTTCATGACAACCATGACAATGCCAAGAAAAACGTTGTTTTATATTCATTTTTACACATCTTCTGTATCTGCCTGATCAGATGCTTTTTCTGTAGCTTCAATTGATGCTTCTCCGTTTGCTTCATCACGATGTTTTGCGGCCAGTTGCGCGCGCTCCTCCATCAAAATCAATCCAAGCATATTTCGACCGGGATACTAAAACAGCAATACAACGCACAACGACAAAAATAGATGTGGAATTAGTTATACACCAAAGTATCTGGCAACAGCACAAACATGGTGTAAGCATGCGTTTTAGTTTTAATCATTTTTGAATTATTACCTAAATTAACATTTACTTTCTTTGGAGACACTGACTCTGGGTCCGTCATATCCAAACCATTGCCAAACTAGCTGTCGAATGAAGTTGCAAATACCAAACTTGCTTTTTGTGTATTCAACAATGATTTTTTGATCTCGGGATGCTGTTGAAACTTCGCCAAAGCGGCAAACTGTAAGTGGCCTAACATATTGTTCTTCCACGCCTCAGGAATATCTTTTACAGTTTGCATTATGTCCAAGCATTTGCGCGGTGAAAACGTTTGCAGAATTACATTGTATAAATCTGGACTTTCGATAAATAACGCTTTTTGTGCGTCGATATATTGTTGCACACTGCGGTACTTCATCCCATTTATTCTCATTGGAGCAGCGCGAAAGTATAAAAGGCAACTCCAACCACTATTAAACAATGCCAACACAGTTTTATTGTCATCTCCGCGTAAAACGTATCTCTCAAGCGGTACCGTTGGTGCTTTTACGTTCTTAATCTCTAGATCCATTTTTGCAAACAAAGTTTGCCATAACAGATGAAAACGACGCTTAGTAGCTTCTTTTATACCTGCGATCATCAACGATGACTCATTGTTTATATATACTATGTTGCAGTTTATAGAACTTTAGCAGTTTGAATTTTATGTCACAAGCGCTTAATGCCCTCCAAGTAGATGGCAATAATTATACTCTATAAAATTCGATGTCTACTAACAGTTCTAGCTATGCATTTTGTGCATTGTTGGCAAAAGCTTTGTCCCAAGTGTTGCATTTTGTTCAAAGAGTTGCTAACAGTTCCGAATTTCTCAATTTGTGCAAACTGCTGGTAACAGTTCGAACTGTACCAATTTATGCAAACTGTTGGTAACATGTCCTGTTGGTAACATGTCCAACTGTTGGTAACATGTCCAACTGTGGGTAACAGTTTCAACTGTTGGTACTGTTTGAACTGTTGGTAACAGTTTCAACTGTTGCATTTTGGGCCAGAACCCCCATTTTTATACTACTTGTATTTTGAGTCCTTGGTGTACTTTTTGATTGATATGTTGTTTTATAATCTAAAATACTGTAAACACCTACGCGTAAAATATTTTTTGGCGCAAACGTGGTTGCGTCGGAAAAAGCGGTGTAATGGCACTTCTGTTTTGGGGCTTTTCTGTGTAACTTATTATAAAGCAGGCGTAAAATTAACAAAATGGGTTTTGTTCCATAAAAGTAAAAATGGCGTTGATAGCCAGCAATCACTCCTCACAATATCGTCAAATACAAACTAACAAAAGTGTAATCAGGATTTTGAAAAACAGGGCTATGTTTTATATAAGTTTTGAAAGCAGGTTTCTTGGATTACCAACTGAAAAAGTTCTTATATATACCTCCTTGATAAAAGTTTACTAATAGAGAGGCTGTTTCCTAACCCCCTCTGTTTACTCTGTTGCAAACTGCAAATGCTCATATATTTTTGTGTAAATTTCAGGCTCTTTGAGCAATGCTATTGGCAGCTTGGTAACGATTGCGTTCGCTGCATTATTTCTCTACGGCATTATTCGTTTGCGTTCTGTTGGTGCTTTAGTGTATATGGTATTCAAAATTGTATGTGTTGTTTTCGACGCACCACTGATTATAATGTCTGTTATTGCGGTGATAAACTTTGTCACTGGCCTTTTAGTGTTATTAGTATTAATTTCAATTGCTAAATTAACATTCGACACCATTTGTATTTATATTTCATTGAAAAATTATCGTTACCTTAAAGACTACGAAAACTATACTATCGCGTCGAATAATCAAGCGCTGTTAGATCAACAATCTCGGAACGGATTAGCTCAGCAGTCTGCGTCGCAGCCGCCACCATATAACCCGGACTATAATAGTAATCCGCCTTCGTACGAAAGTGCTGTGAAAAACGAAAAAAGTGAACCTGTGTAATAATTTAGGCCACACCATTTCAATAAGTAATGTGTTCGAACTCCAGTGCCGTATTTTCAAACGTGTGCAGCAGGATTGCAACGGAATTCCGATTCCTCCTAAAATTCCGAAAAAATTTGGGTTCTTCCGATTTCAATTTCGACTGGCTTCAACAAAACGTCAAAAGTCATACACTTTAGTTTTTGATATAATTATAAAACTTAAATTTCGATTCCGGTTCCGACAAAAAAATTTGATTCCGATTCCGCTTCCGACAAAATTTACTTCCGATTAGAACACTGGTGTGCAGCACTTATCGCCAGTGGTGGTGACAGTATTATCTTTTTTTTAATTATTTTGATTTGCCATACTTGTGCCCATAGTTTTAGATCCGCAAATGCTGGAGTTTGTTAGTTTGAAAACTTGTCACTAACTAACTGGTGATAGGTGCTATATATACGTATTTGAGAATATGGACCGTGGTTTGAATCCATGGGCTTTACGCATATCAAGATAAATTTTTGACTGTTGATAACGGAAACAAGATATAACCGTAGGCGTGAAATTACCAGATACGTCGTGAGCAATGCTGAACCGATAACACTTACGGTTCGAGAAGTGAAATCGTATTTCCATGAATTAGGATTTCGATATTTCAGAATTCACATTACTGTTGCCTCAATAATGCTCGGCTTGCTAATAGTAGGGTGTAACTGGAGGTAGAAAAACCCGGTCTGGAGGTCAACAAATTTTCCCTGAGCCAGAGGTGAAATAAAATTATGCACAAACTTTAGACAATTTTACAATGTATAGATAATGAACCAGACAACTGAAAAGCAACTAGTGATAATGAATTGCAATTAATCGGAGGACAGTGCTTTTTGGTTCACTTGTTCCTTGTAAAGTATCTCGAACAAACTAAATAAGCTGCAGGTCATATAAACAGGTAGTATTTATCGAAGCCATGATTTGAACAATTCCGGGACCGTTGTGATTTTGCCGAATTCGAACCTTGACTTTAAGAAATATCTTTATTTAGATGCAAGTGTGGCATGAAATTACTCGTTTTTTTCTTTTCGCTCTCGTAATATATTAAAATGCGTCCTTTGTCACACAGCAGTGTAAACTTTACCTCATGTCGTTCCCGGTGGCGCAGTTTAGTTTTATTATTGTGAATGCTGCATTAATAAACAAATTGTCGTAGGCTTTTAATCTAGTTTGTTCAGAAACCAGAACAGGAACGTAATTGCATCGTTTATCAGAACAGTAATGCAGGTGGGACCCTTAGAAAGAGGTATAATTATATTTGTGTTTGGCTGGCTTATTTGTAGTAGGTGCTTGCTATGGCTTTTACCTTTTTGTTATGTACATATTTACTTTGTTCAGGAAATCGCGCTTGGGTTACTCGCAAGGTATTTCATGTTACATGTCGGGATTACAGAATAGTAGTCGAGGGGGGTGGTCAGTGATAAATCACCCTTTGGTTAATTCTACAAGACGAACTCCCTTCGAAATTTTGTATAAAACCTAACCCATTTCCAGTATCCTGCTTACGCTTTCCTATACAAGGTTCCATTTAACCAAAAGTAAATAGTGGTTAGGCATGAATTGAAAAATCAAAACATGCAATGTGCCGAGATAGGTCCTCTTGTGTTTGACAAGAATTAAGGCTGAACCATGCTGTAAATATATATACTTTGACCAAAAGTGATGTGCCGATACAAAATTTTTGCCGACATCAATGCCGATTTTATGTTTCGAATTTTAACGGTGCCAAATCGATGCCAGTTTTCATTTTTAACGATAGGATGACCACATTACATCATTTATAAACTCGCAGAGGTAACCCGTAACAACTATAAACGGCTATAATTTTATGAGAACGGATCACACACTGTGATATACGTCAGCAAATTAAATTGATAGCATTCCAACTCACAGCTAACTGCAAAAAGAATCGGTATTTTTTTTGCAATGCCATTGCCGATATTGATACCGATGCCGATTAATCGGCACATCCCTACTTGTATCGATGCTGCTTTATTTGTCGAGTCAGGCATAAATTGATGTTAGTCTCATTTTATGATTTATATGTAAGTTTGATGTTTATATATCTCGCAAGTTACGGAATACGAAACTTAAACACACGGTAATTGTACATACGTATGCATTCATTTCTGAGCACGATAAGTGTATGCATATTTTGATGTTTCTGAAGATGTTCAAATTTTAAGTTTTTTAAATATGAAACCGACCAGTTTTGAATAGTTTTTTTATATGTCGCTCATGGAACTCTCTGCTGTAGTTGTGCAATTGCGCAAGCTTTGACTCTTTGATTTATTTTTTGCCATATTGACCGATTGGCCCATGTATAGAACAGGGACGGATCCGTCGTATAAGCATATTCCTAAGCCTAAGCGTAAGCGTAAAAATGAACCTATTCCTAAGCCTAAGCCGAAGCAAAAAATTGTCTAAAGCTTAAACTGACTCTGTTACAGCACGTCCGGAAAACGATGCGGCCCTGTTCTATACATGGGCCGAACGATTGATTTCTAAGTGAAGACAATCTTGACTCTGATTAGTAATGTAACAGTGTTACTACATTTCGTGTACTTATGTATATTCACAATTAGAGTGGCGCTATACGTGTTGCGCGGCGTCCGTCACCCGTACGGTATCGTACGTGAGTAATTCACGTACGATACCACTCGATGACGTACGGTGATTAGCTGTGTCGGACCGTGACGGACGTTCTTACGGACCGCCGGACGTCGTCAAAAATATAGCGCCAACCTTGCTTATGAATAATTATTGAGTACCTCGCCTAATTTTGTTTTTTAATGCTATATTTTAATTTTGCATTATTGTAGTTGTTTGTGTACTCTCTGTTCTTATTTAAGATCTTTTGCTTGTAAATGTGGGATCGGTGTTCAGAAAAAATGTGTCGTTTATTTGTTATATATATTTTATGTATATACATATACATACGTATATATTTTTAAAAGGTCGATTTTGGTACAGATTTAGTTGATCTCCGGTATTTCATCCGGCATTAAAAGTCGATCTACACTCAGTCATTTCTAGCTATAGTGTGGGTGGTGCTTTCAAATAAATGGATTTATTTATGTTTGCAATCACTTTTGCGTAGATATTTATTAGTTTTTCGTTTATGTAATTGAAATGTAATTTCGTTTCTAGCTGAAACGTGATTTTTAAAGTAAAATTTTAAAAATAGGTTAAAATTTGATTATGTGCTTGTTATCAAACTATTCAAAGTCTTCTTGCCTATGATGCTATCTGTTGTACTGCAGAGATTGTTATGTGTTTGGTATAATAATTGGATTGCAATATATTAATAAAGAGAAAATAGTTTATCGTTTGTTGGCCATTGGCGGTGATTTTTGAGCGAACAGTAATACGAGTTGAGGTAAAATTTTAAATTTGTAAAGCTAAACTATTTTAAGGATTACTAAGAATTTCGTTACCAAATTGTGATAACCTCTGGCAAAAACTGCTGGAGCCTAAGGTCGTTTCTCTGCACAAGCCGTTTGTAGACATCGGGATTTCCACTGGTTACAGCATGCCTACTTAAAAAACTGACTGTGGCACACTAAATTTTGCAATGGCTGCAAATCAGAGTATAACCGGATATCCGGTAAGAGTAACGAATCGTCGCCCGTTTCTGTTATAGAAATGCTGGAAATTCCATTAATTTATGCTCAAAATTAGTTTTAAGTCACGCAATTGTTTATTACGGATATATGCTGCTTTGTTCCATATGAGCTGAAAATGACGAAATACATCCAAAACATTTCGGTGCATCCGCCATTTTGGCTTAAAACTATGGTAGTCCTGAATTAATATTTTACATGCCTCAATTGTATCGGAAAACATCTTTGATGCTTTTTTTACCAAAATCCATTTCCCATTATTTTGATCGTTATCCGTTTGGGTTCTTTTTACCATCAGTTTGTACCCTGTTGTCAATTTAAATCGCCTGCTAAACAAAATGTTAAAAAATATCCTTTACAGCTATTCTGAAGCATCTAGAACGTGTACACTGTAAAATATGGGGAGTCAAATTGACTCTCTCGGAAATAGGCTTTTCCTGACTACACAAACTGAGTCAAATTTGCCTCCGTCAGAGTCAAATTCGATTCGCTGAATCGCTCAGAGTGTCCAATTGGACTCTGGCGGAGTCAAATTTGACTCCGTTTGTGTAGTCAGGAAAACCGTATTCCCGCGAGAGTCAATTTGACTCCATTTTTTACAGTGTAGGTTTGTGTTGTTCTCTGAATTTTGTTTCCAAAAAATATGCTGTTCCGAACCGTCTATGTTTGCAATGGTATTGTATAATTGTTTGTTATTAATTAGAGGAAATGTAGCAAGCTAACCGTACATACCTACCGTTACATATATATATATATTGTGATATATATGGCATCATCGATTACACGTGTGGCATCCCAAACTGCCCGTTACACTGTGCTAAAATCATCAATTCCACGTAAAGTCAAACCAATTCAGTCTACAAACGCAGACGAAGCGCGGTGGCGTGTGAAAGCGGCGTACAAAAAATGGCAACGTTGGGTGCCTGAAATGCTACACAACTACAAATGGACTCAAACTACCGTCCCTGAGACTCGTCTTGCAATCAAGCGGGCGTTTGTCGAAAACGCATCTGTCACCGATATTCGTGCGATCGATTTGTTAGCGCATAAAGCTGAAATTGAATTTCACAACACCAGTTTGAATTTAAATCAGTCGTGTCATCTGTTCAGCTATTTGTATCGTGATCATACTACGCCGAAACCGAAAGACTTTTTGTCAAAATTTTTCGCTGGCAAAAATTAAGCCAAACGACGCAGTTGAAAAGCGTGAACGTATTACTGTATTGTCAGTTTGATAGCACTATAATTTCAATATTTTAGTTAGATATTTGTAGACACTTCGGACGTGGATATATAGCTAGGAGTTTGTTACGGTACGTCCGGCTCACATAGTTGAATTGTAGTGATTATTTCCACATCTGGACTTGATATTGCAGAGGATTTTATTGAATTTGTTGGGTTGGGTATTGTTACGGTGAAATTATAACACAACGTACAATGGGTGGTTTCGGTGTGATACGAAGAATAGCTGCTACTCGCTTGCTTTCAGCGAGTACTCTATGTTATGGCAGAATGCCAATCTCAATCGTAGCATCGAGTGGTCTGTACAGTGCAAAAGGCTTTCGAGCTACGCGGTATGGCCGCGGTACTTCTAGGCAAGGCGTTATTCGCATCGCGAAACATTCGACGAGTTCCACCAGCGGTGCGCATCCAGAAGAAATTGAACGCTTTTCAGCGCTCGCTTCGGATTGGTGGAATGAGTTTGGGTCGATGGCCGCACTTCATTCGATGAACGACATTCGAATCCCTTGGATTCGCGATTGCTTAGTGCAAGCAGGAAGTAGTCTTGAAACTAACCGATCAACTTTGAGTAGCGGAAAATTGGCTCGTTCTGTACAGCCTTTGAAGGGAAACGTAATTTTAGACGTGGGATGCGGCGCCGGTTTGCTTTGCGAACCGCTAGCACGGCTGGGTGCTGCAGTGACTGGAATTGATGCAACGGAATCCGTCATACAAGCGGCGGAAGCACATGCCAAGCTTGACCAAGCGCTTAGCACGTGCGAGTTGAATTACTACAATTTGAGTATTGAAGATTTTGAACAGCGCTGCAGCCACACTGAACCTTTTACAAAGTTTGATGCAGTTGTTGCCTCAGAAATTATCGAACACGTCCCGAATCCGGAACAGTTTGTTTCGTCGTGCTTCTCTGTGCTTCGGCACGGTGGTTTATTGTTTGTAACAACTCTTAATCGTACTTTGGCTTCACGCATACTGGGAATATGGGCTGCGGAGAGGTTATTGCAGGTTGTACCTCGGGGTATTCATAATTGGGACCAATTCGTTACACCAACAGAGTTGACGGCGATGGTAGAACGAACTGGAGGATTAGTGACTCTACTTCATGGCCTGCGGTATAATCCGACGTCAAATAGATGGACTTGGCAGTCGAATCGCAGCATTAATTATGCGTTGGTTGCTGAGAAAGTGTGAGGTGTTTGCATTGTTGAACTGAAAGACAGGGTGCAGCAGGAATCATGGATGAAAATCGGCATTGTTCACTGTACGATTTTTGAACTGTTTGCGTGGAAATTTTCGATGTTTTTGGTGTTTATATTGTAGAAAACTTAACTTTCCTTTGATGTAGTTTGGTTTAGGTCGACAGTTTAAATAGAACTTCGTTTAGATTACTTGCAAAATGTTCCAAATTGTTGGAAATATTTTAGATAAACAGTTATTTTTACTATCCGATTGCAGTAGGAAATGCGATACCCTGCAGTGTATGGCAGATGCTAGTTTGAGGAGCGTTCAAATTGTGCAAAAAATCTGTTGGCAAAATACGATAAAACAGCAGGTATCCTTCATATATCTACTGTATTTCAATTAATTTGTAGTAAATTTTTTCGTTAGTTGTTTTGCAATGAATTGATTATGGTGAAAATGAGTGGGTTCTATTTTAATGGTTTTCTATGGGCGCAATGTTAACAGCTTAAAGTTTTGTTTAAATGGAAATGTTTTGTTTTAGCTTTTAGTTGCAGCTCCAGCTAAAATAATGTTGCTCACACGTTATGCCGGTTTGCAGGGTACACTGCAAAAAATGGTGAGTCAAAGTGACTCTCTCCGAAATAGTCTTTTCCGGACTATACAAACTGAGTTAACTTCAACTCCGCCAGAGTCAAATTCGGCTCACCCGAGTCGCTCAGTCTTATTTGACTCTGGTGAAATAGAATTTGACTCAGTTTGTATAGTTCCGAAAAGCCTATTTTGGATAGAATCAATTTCACTCACTATTTTTGCATGGTCAACCGGGAGTCTGGCTACAGCTGAAAATCGACTTCTTGGTCCGGTTGAGTTTTTGCCGGAGGTTCTCGCAATTGTGGTAGTGAAATTTTGCATAGTTTTACAAACTATCTTGTGCGTTTCGTTTTAACATTTAGAACAATTCTGAAAAAAGAATACAGAAATTTCGTAAAAATTAAGCATAAAACCAAGCGATTTAATAACTAAAAATTATAGATATTTGTTAAGATTAACAAACATCAGTTTAATTTCGCAGCACCTCCGGCTCCGGCAAGTTTTGTTGACCTACTTTGGTAGTTTTACCTCTGGTTGCACGTTGTCGGCCACGTCGCTTACACGTTACCGATCTTGTTGCTTAAATTAAAATTAGTGTTGAAATGAGGAAAACTCAAAATTGTCTGTCCATATAGGTACCATTTTGGCAAAAAACCACGTGTCCGCATAGTGTTTCAGCAAACTTAAGATGTCCACATGCAGCAGATTGCAGCCTGAAGTGAAAAGTGTCGGATTCGGGGTAAGCAAAATTTGTCTGAGGTCAAGCCAAAGGTGAAACGAACTTAGTTAAAATGTTTTAATTTGTAGATTTTAGCAAATATCTGTAAAACATGCGTCTTTTGGTTTTACGCTTATTTTTTTGCGAAGTCTTGGTAATTGTTTTCTCAAAATTGCATCAAAAGTTGAAACGAAACGCACCTGTAAAACTTTGCAAAATTTCACTGCAATAATTGTCGTAACCTCTTGCATAAATTCTGCCGAAACCGAAGTCGATCTAATGCTGGAGTCGGAGACAGACTTCCGGTTGAACACTGGTATGTCGCTACGCAGCGAACATGTAATTGTCTGGAAAAACCCGGACAACGGTCTGTTTTTTGGTTGGGATGGGCTACTGCAGACGCGCGGCACCAACGGTAACGTGTCACCGGAATCATTCCTACATTGGAGTGTTGACTTTTATCAGTACTGGTTATTCCTCAGAGTGTATAGAAGACACATGCTAGCAAAAATGCATCATAAAAACTTCGGCTCATGATCGTTATTAGTTTTACCAAGCTAAGTTTTACGTTGCATTGTAGTGAATTTGTATTTAGCCTGTGTAAGCAGTCGGAGTCAAAAGTTTTAATCGGAGTTTCTCTTCACCGTTCATCTCACTTTTGTGTAAAAACGGAGTGTATTGCGAAATTTTTGTAATATGTTCGGATTGGTAAAATCTCGCTTACGTATTTTTATTTTACGCCAAAACTTGTATTTTACGTTCTAAAGTCCGCTGGTACTATTAAAAATATCTGTCAAAAACATGACAATTTGGTTTGAAGAGCTGGGTCTAAGAACACGCTGTGTAACAATTACTACATATTACACGTTATGAGAGCCCCTACGGGATGTGGCAAGAACAATACATTTGTGAGGTTAATTATGTTGTTAAAGTAGGTTAACTATTGTCTGATGGACGCTTTTTAGGTTATCAAAACTTGATATGTATGCTTTTCATGTAAAGTAGCAAAATGTAGGTGTTGTGTTCTCGTCCACGTAGAATAGGTATCAGCTTTGCTTTAGCCGCTTTTCGAGTGTTAATAGTTTGCACTAAGTTACGCTAGTAGACCAGAATTAAGGTTCGCGTTAGATTTGTTTTAGCCTATTTTGCGTTCTGTGATAAATTATTGTGATCTGTAAATTTACCTATTATAATGGCAACCTCAACAGCGGACAAGCCGCATACCTCTGGAGTGCCACCTCCGGGATTTCAGTGGATTGTAGACAGGAAAATTGCTGCCTTCGGATTTCCAACAAGTCCCGATCATTTAAAGTAAGTACAGAGTGAATTTTTGAAATTGTGGTAGTTAATCAATAGGCGTTTTATTTGGTTATTTTCGTTATTTGCTGCCCAGCCACTGTTTGCCAAAAACGTTCCATTTTGGAAAATTTTTTACCGGAGCTTGCGTGGCTGAGCTGAATGGTGTTAATTTTTCCATTTGAGTTATGCTTATTCATATTTCAAGCAAACTAAGGTAAATGCAGCGGCGCTTGCAACCGCCTGAACTGGAACTGTTTTCGTTCATACAACAATAACTCAAATTCTGTTAGACACTACTGGAAGTACAAAATAACTATTAGTAGTTTTCTGAAACTTATTTAAAATGACAGTCTATATTATACGTACTAATTTTTTACAACTTTACTTTTAGATATCTAGTCGATCAAAATATTCATCAAATTATTTCGTTAAAAACCAAACCGCCATTGCCGATGCTGTCGTCGTTTCCTCAATTGCAGCAGACTAAAATTCCCGTTGCAAATTTTTGTCCACCGACTTTGAATCAAATGAAACAGTTTATAGATGTCACTGAACGAACAATCGACGAAGGAAAGGTAGATTGAACGCTGTAGAGAAACCGAGCAAAATGGTTGATTTAGGCATAAGTAGCTATGTAATTTACTATATATATATTCTCTATGCCTTAGTAAGCTGCATCTATACGACTACTGATTGTGTATAACTTGCGCAAAAAATTACTTCGAGTTGACGCTAAATTATAGAGTATGAACTGAAGTTGCGTTGCAATTTCAGTCTTATAGCTGTGCAGATACATTTCTTAAGAATTCATTGAATAGCAAATTGACGAATTTAAAGCAAAAGATTAAATTCAATCCCGGTATCAAAATTTTGAAACTCGCTGACATCATTGCAGGCTAAACCTATATATCGAGCTCCCATTAGGTTTAAGCCTGATACAAGAAAAAGTAACCATTTTTCAGGCGGTCGGTGTGCATTGTCTGAAAGGCCGCGGACGCACTGGTACAATGCTTGCAGCGTATTTTGTGCACAAGCTCGGTATGACAGCACGTGATGCTATTGCTAAAATTCGTGCAATACGGCCGTACTCAATCGACACTGATTATCAAGAAGAAGCGGTATGGGAGTATGAACAGTTTGTCGCAAGAGCCGAGATGAAAAACTGTGGAGAACATGAACCAATGCATCCGCCACCGTATTTTCAATGGATTGTGCCTGATCAAATAGCTGCGTTTGCGTTTCCGTCCCGAAAATGGCATCTTCGGTAAGGTTTAAAAATGTTTCGGACGGTTTTGTTATGGTAATGTTTAGTAGAGTTCGACCGGGGTACTAAGAAATTCTACAGTTTGTTGGTTAGTGTATGAAATACTGTATGTAATTTTTGCAATCTTTAATAATCAGTGAGCATTGTATACAGCTGTAAGACGCAGTGAATACGAATTTTAAAATGCATTTGTACATGGAATTCTATTCGGTCGACCGTTATATATTTTTGCACTATTTGCTGTGTGCGCGAAATTTTATAACTCAGATTATGTTTATGCCTTTGGTGTTTAATGGTTTTATTGCAGCTGGTTGATTACGCATGGTATTTCTCACCTTGTCACACTTCAAACGTATCCTCCTGTTCCGTTAAAAGAATTTCCAGACATGACACAAACGCTTATTGACGTTGAAGAGTTTAGCGCACCGACCGTAGAACAGATACAACAATTTGTAGACGCAACTGATAAAGCGTTAGCTGAAGATCGGGTGAATACTTTTTGTGAAAAAAGGGTGAATACTTTTTGTGTGTATAATTTTGTGGGTACAACTTACACTAATGCAGTATTTCAGTACAATTTGTATGTATAATGTGGATTTTTGTTTTTATTCAGTGAATCCGTGAATGACGTTTATACATACACGTTAGTTTCGCTGAAAGTGATTTAAAAAGCTTATTGTTTTAATACCAAATGTCAGTGTTGTCAAATAGGTGTAGCATTTACCGCCAGTTAATGATAGCCTTATATGTAATTTAAGAATCATAGAATGCTTGGTTTAGTTTAGAAATTTATTTTTACAGTTGGACCAACCTATTTCTTCTGTGTAACTTTTTAGATTAGCAGATGAAGCAGTTTGTTCGGCTAAAAACCTATTATAAACTGATAATTGATGCTACAGCTGAGGCATCAGAATATGGCTCGTAGTGCCTGGTGAAATAAGAATAACGGATTTTCTAGAGGAATCACAATGGAGAAGTAGTGATAAAATATAGCGTTTGTGCCTCACTTTACACTCTGCCTGCATTGTAATATTGCAGGCTGTCGGCGTTCATTGTACATTTGGTCGTGGTCGAACTGGCACTATGATTGCGGGTTATTTTGTCGCCAAAGAAGGCATTAGCGCAGAAGCGGCAGTGAATAAAATTCGACGAATACGGCCGTATAGTGTGGAAACGTACGAACAAGAAGAAGCTGTATGGAAGTATGAGCAAATGTTACGAAACAATTTGTAGTATATACTTGTTTGAGCACTTTTGTATTTTCCACCCACAGTGGAAAAGTCCTTCCCCGCGGCAACAATAATCCATGCATAGCTGAGTTGCCGTTATAGTAGATTACCATTTCCCAAGTCTAAGCCTAACGTCTAAGCCTGTAACTAAGCGTAAGCCTAAGCAAAACATTTCCACTGTAGAGGGGAACTATAAAAGTAGCCTTGTTAAAGTTGTACATAATGTTTAAAAACTGACAGATACTAATGCGCTGGTTTAAGGGAGAACACTATAACGCGTGCCTTTGTTTTACATTATGAGGAACGCTGCGTTTGCGTTTTTACTGTGTGTTCGCCGAATTGATTTTTTAGTTCTCGCTTTGCTCTTCAGAATTTTGTTGCCAAAGAGTTGCATATATTTCAGAAAATTTGCTTTTGTTATAAATTGTTATTACTTCGTTAATCAAGCGCTGCTGAGTATTGTTTTAAAGTTTTCGGTAATATATTCTAGAATACTATGTTGTATTGCTGTTTTAACGGTATATAGCTTTATGTTTACTTATTGCGATACAAAAACTTCTATCAGTTTTGTTCAGCCTGACTTTGACGGGGTATAACCGGAGGTCTGCCTGTTCCGAATTTACGATGACATTCGGCGCCGAAAGCATTTTTGCTGGAGGTTTCGAAAATTTCAATAGTTAAAGAGTGTACGCACTTATACAAAAGGTATGTTTTTCAATGAGTTGTTTGTAAGTGTTAGGGGTTATTTTGAAAGTTGTGAAATGAACAAGCTCAAAAACAAATCTTTGAGAGTTCCGCCGTCTTTATACAAGTATATTTTGTGTCTGAATAAGCACACGAATGGCACAGTGTTATCGATCGCCTAAATCCTTTGGGCCCATGTGAACATCATGGACGGAACGTGTTTGTTTGGGACTAGATTAGAGTAAGCTTTAGACCATTTTTTGCTTGGCTCAGACTTAGGCTTAGGAATACGCTCCTTCTTAGGCTTAGGCTTAGGAATATGCTTATAATACTATTCCGCCCCTGTTCTTTACATTGGCCATGTTTTGAAAGAACGAAATGTACAAGCTGATAATGATCTTCCGACCATAATCAACTGTACAATAGATATGTCGTAAAATTTTTATGCTGCATAATGCATGATTTATGTTGCACATTTTTATTCAAGATCTGTATGATGGTCTTTACAGTAATAAACTAGAGCGTTTTTTAATAAAAGCAGGCTTGAAGACTGTCATTTTTCTAAAATTTGAACCGCCAATGATGCTGGTTTTCTCTTGCAGTAGTGCAAAAAACGGGACGACCCTTAAAAACAAGGGGTCGTTTATTGTATATGCAGGCATAATGAGGGGTCCGGTTAAATCTTGGGTTGCTCGGAACACGTTTTTTAAATGTTGATTCGACGTCAGCATAAAATATGAACTGAATAGCGATTATGTTGACAAAATGTGAATGTCACAATACATTGGCTTACAAATTACATACAAATAGCAGTATGCCAAACGATACCATGGGACAATTATGCGAATGATATTCCGGAATATGACCGAATATCACGTATTACACAGGACAGTGTAATGCGGGGTTCACGTTACAACCGGGGAACCGGGGCAGCTTGGGACACGTTTTGTCCCTATTAGCCTATTTGGTTACATTTTGTCTGCTAATCTACCCCATATCATATTCAAAGTCATATTTGTCTGCTATCATCATGTGTAGGTCACGTTTTGTCCTTCAATATCATGATATTCGACGTATTGTCAGCGAATATCATATGATATATTTTCAAACGTCGACATACTTGAAGTAACATACCCAAATTGTCCTGTTGAATATCATATGATACTAGAATTTGAATTTTTGAATTTATAACAGTGTTTTTCTAAGCGATTTTGTATCGGAAATGGATTTGCAGACGTGTATTTGGTATTTTACGAACATGTGTGCCTCTGCCGTCAGACTTTCCATCAATTTATTAGCACCCGAAGATTACACTGTCCCGCTGGATATCATTTGATATTCGTTGTAATTTTGGAATATCATATGATATTCGCATAAATGTCCCTTAGTATCACGTGATATGCCGACTCTTGTACACATTGATCTTCTGAGACCGGAGGTTTGTAAGTAAATGTTATATGACATTGGAGTTTTGTCTGTTCACCCGATATGAGTGGTCGAATTTTAACGTTGACGTGGAATCAACATGGGACATACCGTGTTCCGGCTGCCCAGGTTATAACGTGAATCCCGCATAATTTGTGCACACTAATAATATGAAAAGTCAGATAATGTAGCTTTAAGTGATCTCCAATACTGAATTTGGTTCTTCTATTTTTCTGTTTCTGGCAGAACTTTTGTCTAAATATATTCCTAAAGTACAAAAATAATTCAAACTTCAAATTTTATATATGATATTGTACAAGACATTCAGGCCAATTTATCACAATTTTGCAAACATTTTCAAACATGTCTTGGCGGACAATATTTCGAACAATATATGATATTCCAATCAGTGAATGCCACATCAGGATAGCAGACAATTCAAATTTTGGATATTTGAGAGCGATCAACGTACATACAGACAAAATGTTACCCGCTATTGCAATAGGGACCACATTTGTTCCAGCTTGCCCCAGGTTAACCACGCTTAACTCGTCCGCGGGATGTGCGCTCCGATCTAATTTGCATATTCCGTAAATTGGGTCGGTAGCTATCTCTGGATTCATTCTGCTTGATCTAACTGACAGGAATTGTACTGAATGTATGATACAACACAGCGATCTCCTTAATAGTTGACGGTTAAATTTTTCAATAGAATCTCTCAGTTATTTGAGTGGTGCAGTACGGGTGCTTTTTATTTTCCGTTCAGCGAATCAAACCGTCGCTTTCAACCCAATGCATAACAATTTCAAGGAGTCCCTGAACGCTATGCCTAAACCTTAACGTTGAGAAAGAACGAACTGGAAATTTTTTTACTTGTTTTAAAATAATGAATAGCTTTAGTGTAGAAGCTTTAGAGGCGACAGCCCGAATTCCGCGTAAATTCCGCTTATAATTCCGGGGACGGTTCAGGGGTGTCGGTTACCTTGTCCTGTGTATTGTCGCGTTTCAACAAAATTTGTTTGGCATGGCCCAGGTTACTTTACGGGGCGTCCAGGTTTCTGGTATGTCAATAAAATGCCTCTCTCACCAGTGAGACTGGTGTTCGAATCTTACCTTGAAATTACGTCTCATTTGAAATTGAAAATAATGTGAGAAAAGGTTAATGGAAAAATTTTAGTTAGTATCTTTAAAGTACACGAAGCAGCATTGCGTCTGAAGGGGTGTCTATATTTAAATTGATACCAGAAAAATATAATTCTTGTTAAAATTATAAATAAATACAAATATAATGAACCGAATCGGGGGGTAAATAAGAGGGGCCCCATTTTGAGTCCCAATCAATAGGAGTCCGTATCCCTTACGAGTCCCACCCCTACAACCTGTCTGCTCCGGCGCTGCGGATTATTGCAATACCGGATATAGTAACGAAGGGTGTCGGGGGCGGGTTAAAAATAAATAATAGTCCGTTTAATAGCAAATTGCTTTTTATTCGATGCGATAGTAATAGTGGCCCATGTTTCTATAAAGGCAGTCCCTATTTCCCGGGACAGAAATGTACCCGGAATGCACAATTAGATTAAATATTATATACCCCCTCGCTCGACGTTTGTGTCGACCTCACAAAAAATTTTGTTGTTCAAATCGACCAATGTAAAGATCAGGAGCGGAACGATTTTCTGCGGGACTTCAATGGAGTAAGCATAAAAGCTCAGCGGCGGAATGTTTTTCTGCGGGACTTTAATTGAGTAAGCTTTAAGCTAAGACTTGTTTTTGCCTGGGCTTAGGCGCCGGCTTAGCTTAGGTGTAAAACCTCACTCTTACGCGTAGCTATTAGGCTTGGGCTTAGAAATATGCTTGAACTACTGTTACAGCACTGTTCTATACATTGGCCGCGAAAGCTACTGAATATGTCTTCAATCCATTTTTCGTCCTTCAAGGATAATTTTGCTTTTTGCGCCAATTTTACAGTTGCGTGTATTGTTATGCAGCAGTCTGAAGCTTTTTATTATTAACACTTTGATGTTATTTCAGTTTATTCAATAAGTAACAATTTTATGTTTTTAGCCATTTTGAACGCAAATTATTTTTTTTTAATTTAACCTTCGCTTAAATTGACAAAAATTTCTTATAAAAGCCACGCCAACCGTTTTTATAAGTTGTCCTATATCATTGGTATGGTGGTAGCACCTGTAGGGACACACAGTTAACAATCGAGTTTCAATTAAAACTTTAAGTGTTCGCAATTGCTAACAATTAAAGTTTGCAACGCTTTGCAATGTCGGTTTCAAATATTTCTATTTAATCGGTGGCACGAGATGCATAATAGTGTAAAGAGCTTATGCGCAAACAGTGCAAGAACCTGGACGCGATTTTAGCATTAACCCTTTCTCACATGAAGATTTTCTATTTTCCCTGAGACCTACTTTTATGCTTGGATACGAACTCCAGTGACTAGTGTGGGAGGCGTATACCATCACCACTCAGCTATAGGAGCTTGACGCTCGAGCACGAGGGGGCTCTCACGTCTTGTGGTGATTTAGTACTGTATATACGTGTTGCAGTTGTTCAACACGGTGCGATATATATTATTTAACGTATATACACTGCGCTGAGTTGCCTATAGGCAACTCAATGTGAGAAGGGGTTAAATATTGCTATGAAATATTCGTTTTGATCTGTTTTGTAGTGCCCATATCCTGGGTGCTTCCTTTCGCGTTCGCTAGTGTTATTTTGTTAAATAAGCAGGATTTAACGGGACCGGTGGGAACAAACCGTTTTTTAATTTTGGTTCCTTGTGGCGTACCGTTTATCAAGGGCGCCCTTTTGGGTTTCCAATGTCGTTTTGTTAAACAAGCAGGGTTTTACAGGACTGGACATATTAACAAACATTATTTAAATTTGATGCAAGGGTTCCAAAACTGTGACAATCTATTGCTGACGTGAAAAAGATTTTCAATCGATGTGTGAGGTATTCACTAAACATTACAAAAGTACACATTGCACTTTCGGATCTATAGGGGCACCCGAACCTCAACCCCGAAATAAAAATCAAAACCAAATTTTAGTACTACGATTTAGCGGTAAATTTGTGTTTGGTTACTGGTTTGCTCTATTCACGAGATTTTGTAACCATTATACATCAGTTAAGAGTTTTTGTCTTCGCCACTGCATACATGAAGTTTTGCTTATGCTTTATGTCGCTCACACGTTACCATACGTGCACTCGGCACATCCATCGTCCCCTATACTGTTTTAAAAAGGCTAGCTATACTGTTATTGCGTAACTGTGTGCGGAAAGTTTTCTTCAAATAAAAAATGTCCGCATAGAGTTTATTGCATTGACGGACATTTTGTATGCTGTTTGCACATTATGTTAATATTAAATATAGAGTTTCGGTCGTTACAGTCTAAAAGGTGTCACCGGAAAGCGCTAAATAAGATAATTTACTGCGTAATTTTATTGCTTTTTGCATGCTCGCCAAAATTTCCCGCCAAAATGTGAATTTTCCTGCCAAAATTTGAATTTCGCGCCAAAATTTCAATATTTCTTGCCAAAATTTGATTCCTGCCAAAATTTTAATTTTCCTGCCAAAACTGGAATTTTTCGCCAAAAGTTGAATTTTCCCGCCAAAATTTGAATTTCCCGCCAAAATTTGAATTTTTCCGCCAAAATTTGAATTTTGCCCTAAAATTTGAATTTTCCCGCCAAAATTTTAACTTACTGCCAAAAATTGATTTTTCCCGCCAAAATTGGAATTTGCCGCCAGAATTTAAATTTTCCCGCCAAAATTTGAATTTGCCGCCAACATTTGCATTTTGCCCACCTAGCGGGGAAATTCAAATTTTGGCGGGAAAATCAAACTTAAGCGGGAACATTCAAATTTGGCGGGAAATTTTGGTGGGAAAATTCAAATTTTGGCGGGAAATTCAAATTTTGACGTGAAAATTCAAATTTTGGCGGGAATTTTGGCGGGCTTTAAGTCGGAATTCGCTTTATAGCCTCGTTTCTGCAGCCATGTCAATGTCTGGTTATCTTATCTTAGTCACCTCTTGGCATAGGTATTATATCTTTCGAACTAGCGAATGATGTGCGTTACAAATTAGCACATTTTTTAAGTTCGATATCACCTACTGCTGTGCAATAGTTGCAATACCTAACTGCATGGTGTTCGTTAGTATGAGAACCTATCGCTAACTGGTGATAGGTGCTATACGCACTTAAAAGTAGTGCTACGTACCTGAACATAGAAACAGCAGTACAATACACTACAAACTAAACTAATTCCATTATATTTAACATGCGTTTTGATATTCATATCTATATAATTAAAGCTGCAATTCCCCACATACGTCTTTCGGGCAAGTTTCCAGCATATTTTGTTTACAAGAGTTTTATAGCAAATAAAAGGGATTGTTCTATAATTTGAAAATTTGCATACAGAATGTTATGCAATTGCTAACACTTTTGCGCATTGCGCAAAGTTGGACGACTAGTATATGTTTACTGAACGGTTTTAAGCCAACTAAATTTTAGATGCGCCATAAGTAAACTACTGTTTTAACTTAAAAAAATTTTAAACAAATATATCTCATATGAGATATTATGTAACACTTTTTGGATATAAACATCAAAGTGTGCGACCTGCAAAATAGCGTTTACATTTTCAAATATTACGACACCAATGTTGGTTGCCCACAAATTGCCGTTGACCCAGTTTGTTTTGTGTCTGTCAAAAATTGCGAGCTTTGTTCATAATGAATTAAGCCTTATATTTTGGCATACAAGTTTCAACGGTGAAAACCTTCTCAAAAATCGTGACTGTAACCTGAGTAGCTACGCGTTCCAGCTATAAAACCCAAATATATTACCATCTCATTTCATTACCAGTTGTTCTTTATTAGATTGATTTTGACAGTTTATTTCTTTACTCAGTTTTAAACTCAGCCAATGGGCGTAGCCAGGATTGCGTTTCACTGCAGGATAAAATCACATTTAAACGTATTTTAGGAGCGATCGTAACGAAAATGAAATTTTTTTGGATCTCTTCAAGTTTATCCTATTGCCTGTAAAAGTGGCTTTTGTTCGAGTGAAATTTAAGAAAATTTCGCAAATATGTTTCTTTCATCGCTATTTGTATACACCGCCGCCGATTTCAACACTCTTGAAACGTTTATGTGAACGCGGATCACATTTCTTTAAATCATAGCTTAAAAAATTTTTTGCGATGTTTTATTATTTTGTGTTAAATTCAAAATATTGTGTTCATAACACTGAATTCTGTTGCCAAATATCGATGGACACTGAAAACTGCCTTCTCAAAATGGAACGCCAAAAATTGGATTAAATTTCAGCGCTAGCAATTGGCTCGATAAAAATGTGCAACACCTTTGTCTCACCGACTGGACGTAGGTGCTATACATATTTGCGAAATGCCAATGTTTACTGTGAGGGCATAGGGCAATGCCAATCACTTGTTACTACACAGTGTTATATTTTCACCGAATAGACGGTAAATTGCGCTGAATAGATTATTCAAATCACTTCAGGTGAGTTAACTCTCACTCTACGCTAGGGTAATTCCGGTGAGTTGATTAAATTACCTCAGAAGGAGTTAAAATATTAACTCAGAACTCTGAGTTGTCAAAATTCTGATTCCGTGTCAGTGATTCAACTCATTATGAACTAAAATTAACTCACTGTAATTTTACAGTGCGCCGTTTTATCAGTACTTTCTTTAATCTATATTATTAAAGCTGGAACCCCAAAGCTGGAACCCCGCACATACGTATTTTGGGGTGCGTTCCAGTTGTTGTAATAATTGTTTTATATATAAACAAGAGACAGTATTATATGCAAATTAGAACACATTACACATTCTTAAAAAGTTTTGTGAGAACTATTATAAGGTTGCAAATTTGCAACCACGTTGACTATTAAGCGTTATTTGCAGCGCATATAATAAAAGAATGATGAAAAATTCTCTACTAATTTAAAACAAAACACCATTAATAGCCTTGGTTTCGTGTTAACCGCTGAAGATTCGTGATTTTTGCAGAAGCAAATGCAAATTGTGTGCCGCAATAGACAGACCATAGATATTTGGTATTGGTTTACAAAAATCGTGCAAAATACATTGATCTTTTCAAAATGAAATGTTCAATTTACGTAAAACCTTCAATTTGTCCGTCAATTTATGTGTCTTGACTGCAGGGTGTCACCGGATATCACTTTCCGTTACCGCTTCCGTTATAGAAATACCGGAAATTCGTTTATTTATATGTTCAAAATTAGGAATAAATTACGTAAATTTTCCGCAATGTATTACAGATGTGGTGCAATTGTCCGAACTGAAACAAAAATTACGATATTCATTCATAATCGTAAAAATTTCGGTGTCCAAATATTAGAAAACCCGGTGAACATTTACATGTCTCAATTGCGTTGGCAGAAAAATAAAACCTATTTGAAATTTACATACTTTAATATACGTTTTCCGTTTCCGTTATTTTTAGTATCCGTTTACACCCTGCTTGATTGCACTATAGTTCCCAGTAAATACGTTTAAATTCGTGAGCAATGTTGCTCCTACACCGATGAAGTCTGTCTGTGAAATTTATGTAAAAGTTGTAAACCACAAACTTTATATTAAACTAGATTTGAAGTCTAAAATGTTGCAAACTTTGTAGCGGGCGGTGAGATAATCTCAGAATATCTAATATATATTGTAACCAAAAACTGCATTTTTAGCTATTTTATGTAAATCGTTGGAATTTTGAAAATTTTTTGCACATTTGAGTTTCTCGTCACCTCATCTTGTCATTTCGCGTTCAAACTAAAATTTTTAAAAAATGGTGAACGAGATATGCTCAGATAAACTGATATGACACCGTCCCAAATCGTAGGCATAGCGCCAAATCAGTGATTTGACTATAGCACGATTGTCAGATGTTTGATTTCGGAACATTTAGCAAAACTGCATTCAGCTCCGCACGCTGCGTTGAATGATATGTCATTTGCCAGACTTTTTGACAACAAAATTTTCGGGATCCGACTTTGGGATCTTAAAGAATCAAATTTTTCAAATATTCCCGTTTGGACGTGGAATAACCAAGGAGGTCAAGGAGAAATACAAAAATGTAAAAAATTTTCTAAATCCAAATATCATTTTTGGGCAAACGCCGGCTGGAGAGGGTTAACTGAAAAAATCCCATTTCGAGGGTTGATGTTGCAGTAATGTTGGTCCCTGAAGATCTAAATGACTTTTCTATCATTTATAGATTAAATTAGATTAATAGCTGAAGCTAATTTTTTATTTCCTCATTTGACAATCAGGTTTCTAGGCACACCGCTGGCAAAACAACAGTTGACTTTTTCTGTTATCCTACCAAACTTAAGAAACAAAGGCGTACACTTAGGGTATATGGGACATATATTCTGTTCTACAGTTCTGAAAATTAATAAAACAACCGTTATACACATTTAACATATTTTTTGCACCCTGCGCTCGCTCGCAACAAATGTTTCATTTTACTTAAGGTTATACCTTCCCGAAATGGAGTCCTGGCTACGCCGCTGTTGAAAATCAATTTGAGTAAACCCTGAAAGCGATTTTCTGTAAATTAAAACTAAACCCAACCATTTTCGGTTTTTAAGCAAATAAACTTTATTTTGTTATTTCTATTTGTATCTCAGTTTCGATTAAATTTTGTCAGTAAACTCAAGCGAATTAGAATATTCAGAATGCAGACAGTCGCAAAGCTTTTATCTCAGTTCGAAGTATATAAGTTTTATTAAAACATAGGTATACCCAACCAGAAGTCTGTATGTCAAAAGCGATAAATCGGATGTATTCATTTCCAATGCATTTCTAGCAGGTTTGAGAATAGGTACTCCTTTGAACTCCAGTACCAAAGGTATATTAACCAGCAGGATGTAAATGGACAGTAAAAATGGCGGAAACGGAAACGCATCGTGGGTAAACTTTTTAAGCAAAATTTGAAAAAGCAAATATTCCACCGACATTTAATAAAAAAGCGAAAGCACTCAATATTCTAAAAAATCCGCTGATTTACAACTATTAAAACATCGTAAAAAATGACGGAAATTCGTGTATTTCTATAACGGAAACGGGGAACGCTATTATATTTTACGGAAAACAAAAAAACAGATATCCTATATGACAGTCTGTCAACGAGTAATTTGTCTGACGCGTTAAATTTAAAATTCCTCGGTTTTTGAATTTCATTTTACATGATGTTGGTCATGTTTCTGCTATAAAACGCAGGGTAAAATATGACAATCTTTAATAATGAATCGATGCTTATATAATTTACAATCCGCACAGTATAGGATTCGCATGCATACCTAAAAACGATAGTTATTTTTAAAAATTATTCGTCAAAACAATACACTATACAGCCGTTTTAGCTTAATTGCATAACCTTAACTAGAAATTGTAATAAAATTTCGGAATTGTTTTTTCACTGTATAAACCGGGGCGTCAAATTGACTCTCTCTCGGAAATAGACTTTTTCTGACTACACAAACTGAGTCAAATTCAACCCCACCAGAGTCAAACGTGCGACATAGTGAATCGAATTTGACTCCATTTTTTGCAGTATAGATAAAAAATATCTAGCAAACTACTTGTTAACGTAAAATCTGCTTGTACCGGGCCCGTATCCAGAGTGAACTCGGGGCGCTCAGCCCGAGTAGAATAATTGCGAACCTCCTAGAAAATTTTCGTCCTTGATTTTAATGTCATCGAAAACTGCTGTATGCCCATCCTGAGAAATTTTTAGCCCCCCTGTGGTGGGCTGGCTACGGATATTGGTTGAACCTTCGAAACGGTCGCTACCGAAGATAATATTAAAAGTATTGGCCCATGTGAAGATCAGGGGCAGGAAGTTTTTCTATGGGAATAGTATAGAGTAAGCTTATGCATTATACTAATTTTTTGCTTGGCTTAGGCTTAGGCTTACCTTTAAGCTTAGGCTTAGGCTTAGGAATATGCTTATAATACTGTTCCACCTCTGTTCTATACATTGACCAAATTCATACTGACATGAGAAATGTGTCAACCGTTCATAAAAAGTTAAACGTAGGGAAGATCCATTGTGTAAACAAGTGAAAAAATTTCTTTAAAAACACTACGCAAAAATTTCAAAGGGAGTTGGGTTGGCCCAAAACAACACCTCCGCCTACGGCCTTAAAAGGCACACTTACAGCTTTTTAGTCATCGGCTTTTTGAATAAAATCAATGCTTCTAAAGAGTGAAATGAGCATCACAAAGACTGTTCAGAATCAATTGCCGTGCGTTTTTTTGATATTCTCTAGTAGGAAATTAAACGAATAGTAATTTAATAAAGATTCATGATGACAGATAGCAGTGGATCCAGAAATGTTTGACGGATCTGGCGGGCTGGCAAAAGTTATGAGACTTAAATTTTCTGTTTTTTCAAATATATGTGAAAAATTTGTTAGGGGAAAAATTTGTACAGTAGGGACTTTACGATTTTATCTCAAAAAATGTTACTACGAGTGGTGTACGACACTTCCGCCTCTTTCTGCATCCGCTAATGATGACAGATATATATAACATTATAACAATGCACCTTAATCTTTGCTGTGCGGTGTTTAACAGAGCTTTTCAACAAGGAAATTCCTGCGTAACAGCCTATTCTGAAATGTGATTTTATTTCGTTTCAATTTTGTGTTGCAAAAATTGTAGGTTATTTTAGTAAAAACTGACAAAACTAATTCAAGAACATCAAATTCTTCCTGATATCCAGCGGTATGTAACTTGGGTTTCATGTCGTGAATGTATAACGTCATCTCATCAAATTTGCACGAACTTTGGCGGAGGTACGGAATATGGACCCCTTTGGAATTTAATGAAAAACAGTTTATTTTATAGATTTCGACGATCTGAGTTCAGCCGTACCATTTTTAAGGCTCGTAACAGAGTAACAGGGGTTGTCTTGTGTACTTTCCGTTTTTGATCTCGGCATGGGCTGAAAAATATAAATTCGTTGCCCGCAGAAGTTGTAGCCACGATTATAAGTTATACAGAATTTTTCTCTGTTCGTTCCAAATTTATTGGAGTCCGGTCTTGTATTTTGGGCTGGCTATTAAACTTAGTTCAAAATATTTGATTATATTTGCATCTATACCTACTACAGCTTTTACTAAAATCAATTTGAACGTGGTAGCACTAACCACGACAGTGTAGAAGACACACTGCAAAAAATGGCGAGTCAAATTGACTCTCTCCGAAATAGTCTCTACGTGTATACACAAGCTGAGTCAAATTCGGCTTAGCCATAGTAAAACATGCGATTCAGTCAGTCGAATTTGACTCTGTCCGAGTGGAATTTGACCCAGATTGCGTAATCTCGTAAAGCCGAATTCGGAGAGAGAGTCAATTTGACTCAACATTTTTTGCAGTGCAGTTACTCTAAAAACTCGAATTTTCAAATGTGTGTTTAACATACTAACCAGTTGTTTTTAGTTTTTATTATAGAGTGCAATTAATTTAGGAACTTTTCATCTAAAATTAACTACAATTAATGTGTCAACTAACGATCTGACACGATGCATCAGCTCTGTACAGTTCGGAAACGTCGCTGGATCATGTTAGCTTTGGTAAGGTATTCATGTTTTGGCCCATGTTACTTTAAGGGGACGTCCAGGTTTCTGGTGATCTACAAAAGATTGCTTTAGATTCTAGATTACATTTCTTGCTTAGGATTAGGCTTAGGCTTAGACTTACGCTTACATTTGTGCGACGCTTAAGCTTAGGCTTACGCTTAGGAATAAGCTTAATCAACTGTTACGCCCCTAAAAGTAACATTGGCCCATGTTTTAAAAAGTATCGATTAGTATTTAGTTTTTTACTTTAATAAAATCAAAAATCAATCTTGTAAGATATTTCATATTTCTCATGATATCAGTTAACCGTTCGAGCCCGAGTAGGCTTTCACGTCTTGTGGAGATTTTGCACTGCGCATATATATGTTATAAATGTTAAACACTGCTCACAGTGTGTGTATTGCTCGTACATTATTGTATTTAGTTGCTCATAGTATACTCTATGAGTAAAAAAGTTAAGCGTTTGCGTTGAAAGTAATACGTGCAAACTTTAAATCAAAGCATATTTAGCCGTATTTCAAGTTCAAACGGGGGGCGGGTTTGGGAATACCATTGTATCACTGGGAGAAACCAAATTGTTAACCTCTGCGCAAAACAATCAGTTCATCTTGCTCCTGTTCGCCACGTATTTGCTAATTTATGCAACTTCGGCTGGTTTGGTTTACGTTCGCACTAAGTCATTTGTGTATATACTGTTTTCGTTCCTAACCGAAATTTTTCGGCCCATATAAAGATCAGGGGCGGAACGTTTTTCAGTGGGATTTTAATACAGCAGGCTTAAGCTTTAATAGACACATTTTTTGCGCAGGCTTGGGCTGAGGCTATAAGCTAGGCTAAGTATTAGGCTTATGTTTAGGTGTACGCTTATTCTTACGCTTATGCTTAGTCTTAGCGTTAAGAATACGATTATACTACTGTTCCGCCCGTGTTCTATACATTAGCCAATTTTCAAACAGGATGGAGCCCGTACAGATGTCACTGCTCCCAGCGCCTCTGAATTAACTGTGTGGCACGACCATTGGATAGATCTACTCCAGTCGCGGGCTTAGCATGTGCACCGTATTCGATCCTTTTTCATTTGCGTAAGCACAAAGCTGCCGAGGGTAGGCGGCGCGTTAACTTTCTGACTTATAGACCCGCTTAACATAACCGACACCATCAATTATGCATGACTGGCTACTGTACCACACTAATTCTAGAGCGACTAAATGTCTCGAGGTTTTTTTATTTCATTAGGTATTTAGTATGATTTAGATTAATCAATGATAGATTCGGTTACTTATCCGTTAAAACATAAAATTATACGAGGCATATAAGCGTAACATTTTTATATCTCGATTACTTATACGGCTAACACAACTCGGCTTCGAATTATTTGATATCTTTAGTTTTTTTTCAATTTTTGTTCTTTCGGCTAATGTATAGAACAGGGACGTAAAAGTAGCATAAGCTTATTTGTAAGCCTAAGCCTAAGCCTAAGCGTAAGAATGAGCTTATATTTAATAAGTTTATTGCCTAAACATAAGAATGAGCGTATAAAGCACCGAAGAAAACCGTTCCGCCTCTGATCTTTATATGTACTGTACTTGTGAGGTTAGGGGAATAAATTCCATTTTTTGACCAGAAAACCGCCTATTGTATTGACCCTAATAAGAGGGGAAGAGGTAATAAGAGGGGGGTCCTCATTATGAGTCCGAATCAATTGTAGTCCGTATCCCTAATAAGAGTCCGTAAGCGTAGAGTTCATGAATGTCAATTAACCCTAATTGTAGTGCATAAATGACTCAAGAACCCAAATAATTTGAGTTCGAAACTTTAAAGCGTATTTAAATTTTGAAAGTACATACCTAGTATCGGACATATATCCGTAAGGAAGGGTAGCGAAGCGTTGGTTAAAAATAAATACAAGTCCGTAGCGGAATAACAAGGGAGTACCCTCTGGAGAGGCCAAATAAATATCAGTCCCCATCTTATTCGAGTCATTACAGTATTGGCTATTAGATATGTTACCCTCAAACAATTTGAGAAATATCAGAAGAAGAACGTATACATTTCTTATACAAAATAGTACTTCTTATTTTAAAATAATTTCCAGTCCATTTTTTGATAAATTTTAACATTAGCCGTCACACTTATCTGTATTATTAAAGCTGGAACGCCCCACTTACGTATTTTGGGCACTTTTTTGCACGAGAGCAAAAGAATACTGAATTTGTGATAGATTTAGGTTATAAATTTCTCTAAAAAAGTATGTTTAGTTGAGTTGCGACATTTTTGCTGGAAATCTGTTGACGCCGAATCCAAATATTGCAACCAAGTAGACTAGTAAAAATTATACGATGAATCCACTCATAACAATAATAAAACAATCCAAAATAGATTTTCTGCAAATTTTTAAAAATTTCCTAAAATTTCAAAAAATCTGTTTGAGTTTTTACACTTAAGATAATTTTTCAAGTCAACTTCGAAATATTCCTGCTGTCGAGGTCCAATTTTAATCCAATTTTTTGCTACGGTTCGTTAACTATTAAATGTTTGACGTATTGATAAAAATGACAACGTTTGTTTCAATGCGAAGTTATAAACAACCGTTCGTGTTTTCAGATTGAAATATCTCTATCATTTAACCGAATTAGCAAGATCTTTGTTCAAAAAATATAATAATTAATCGCTTGCTGTAATATCAAGAGCCCCATTCTAACAACTTATGATGTTATTTCGAAATTTTTTGAACCATTTTTCAACTTTAAAAATTATGCAAACAAAGCAATTTGACGTTTGACTTAAGCAGCTTATGCGACTGAAAAATCAATGTTAAAAGCCGAGGAAATTAATCACTTTTGCGGTGAATATAGAACGTCGATTTTCAACACATGCACTATAATTCATTAGTTTGCCTTAAATTTGTAAAGTATTCTTTTGCTGTCAACACGAGATTTGTAAACGTTAACACTTCGGATAAGCATGTATAGCCCCAAGGTTAGAGAGTCTGTAGCAAGCAAGGTGTCATTTACGTCATATGTGCTTCTGTTAACTAACTTGTAAATATGTAGCTTTAACTTTCAAGTTATGTTACAAACGAACCATTTTGGACCTATATGCTGAAACGGTGCCCAAAAATACGAACGTTGGACTTAAGGAAATAGATATTTTTAAACCGTTTTAGTACCATTGAAAAAACAAATTTTTTGAATTCTTCTTTGAGTAATTTTGATTGGGCAATTTTCAGATTAAAAACATTACAATTTAAGTAGTGCTAAACTTTGAATGTCACCCAAGACTGAGAATTGCGGAATTTCGCTAATTGAACAGCAGTTAGTTTGAATCAGAAGAGTAGTGTAAACTAACTCTAGCCTGAATTGCAAATTATTAGTACGCTGCCACGCTATAACGCTCATAAAGGGCAAAAAACGTCAGTAGTCACTTAAGCAAGGTATTGCTAGAGCGAATCCAGCAACGTTCTACTATTATACCTCAAGCAATTGAAATATTAACACAAAAAGGTCCACGCGCATAAAAGGCGTCACCAGAAATTTGAACAGAGGGTTCAAATTTTTGAAACAAGAAGATTTGTTTTCTCGTTAAAAACTTGAACTTAAATTATAGCTTTACTAAACTTAAAATATCAGTTTAAGTAACTTAAATGGCTGGCCGGACAAACTAAACTAGAATTTTAAGTTGTGTACTTAAACTAAAGTGTTTTTAAGTTTAACGCGAGTTTAAGTAACAAGTGCAGCCGTGTCTCTAAGTGTTCATTAAGATAAGCTTAAACTGAAACGAAGTAAGACTTTAAATGAGTTTAAGCGTAAACCTACCAGTTAGTTTATTTAATCTACAAAGTTAGTTTAATACTGGTGGATTTGGTTAAGCTTAAATCAAGTTAATTTAAGATTATAGAGTGTTGCTACGAACTGAAACAATTCCTAAATAGTTCTGGACAAAAAATACTAACCACGAAGCTTTATAAGCATCATTCATTGCCGGTTTACGTCCATTTAGCATTTCACGTCCCTTAATGGCGGATCCATGAAGGGGGCACCCCGGCCGTGCCCCCCCCCAACAGCATCTCGACAAAAATTATATAGCAATTTTATGACAATAATTCGCGGTTTGTGTGCGGGTCAAAAGTAAATTTATTACCTGTGAAATTTTGCCCCCCCCATTTTCAGTTCCTGGATCCGCCACCTCTTGCGCTATACTTTAACAGCGGTGTATAATTGTTAATTAGTGACTGCCTCAGATGGTTTAGTTTAGGCTCAATTTCAGTCTAACCTCTTTTTATGTATAATACGTTGATTTAATATTACTCCGGCCCTTCTTCAACCCATCAATCGGCGTTTACAGAAAATGGTCCGAATTTGAAACTTTCACATCACACGTGCTATAATATTTTCACGTCAAAATTTGAATTTTTAAAAATTCTATTTTTAAAGTGCTGCTTGTTGGGACCAAAAATTATTCTCATAAAGTTGGGCAATTTATATATCGTTCCACGTAGCGTGTAAAGTTGCGTTGAACTGATTGAAAATACCCTTCGTCAGTGCACTCTGCACATCCATCGTTCCGCTGTACTGTTTTAAAAAGGCTAGCTATACTGTTATTTCGAAACTGTGTGCGGACATTTTATTTCTAAATAAACAATCTCCACATAGAGTTTATTGCATTGACGAACACTTTGTATACAGTTTGCGCATTGTGATGACATTAAATATCGAGTTGCGCGAACTGTTCGGACTTTATCGTTACAGTCTAAAAGTTGTCGTTGAAAGCGTTAAATAGAGTAACTAATTTGTCTCGTTATTTTGTTGCTTTTGCATGTTATTCATAGGATACGTTCGAAAAATGGCAAAATATTTTAGCACTAAGTTTTTCCACGAGCTAAAATTAGAATTTGCCAAAAAATTTGATTTTGTCTCCAAAATTTAAATTTTCCCGCCAAAATATGAATTTTCCGCAAAAATTTGAATTTTCCCGCCAAAATTTGAATTTTCTCGCCAAATTTAAATTTCCCGTCAAAATTTAAATTTTGCTGCTAAATTTAACTTTCCCGTCAAACTTTAAAGTTTCCCGTCAAATTTGAATTTCCCGCCAAAATTTAAATTTTCCTGCAAAAATTTAAATTTACCTGCCAAATTTGAATTTCCCGCTAAAAATAATATTTTCCCGACAAAACTTGAATTACTCGCCAAAATTTCAATTTCCCTACCACAATTTATAACTTCCTGCCTAAATTTGAATTTTCAGCCAAAATTTGAATTGTCCTGCCAAATTCAAATTTCCGGTCAAAATATATATTTTCCCTCCAAAATTTGAATTTTCCTACCTAAATTTCAATTTCCCACCAGAATTTGAATTTTCCAGCCAAAATTTGAATTTCCTGCCAAAATTTGAATTTCCTGTAAAACTTGAATTTTCCCGCCGAAATTTGAATTTCCCCGCTAAGGTGTCCCTAGTGTGTCTATCATATAAAAATATTGTGCGCTACACTGTCGTTCAAACATTTCAATGTCCCAGAACCTAGACAGTGTTACTGCATAACAGTCTTGTCTATATAGAGTTTCTGTGAAACTATATCATGTCTGTGACTGGCGGTGATACTGTTGGGACCTGAAGAGTTTCGAGTAAACATAAGCCGGACATGCGTTGATTTTATTTTGGGAGGGGATGTTTTGTGTGCCGAGTGCGCGTATGGTGGTAACGTGTGAGACACATGATACAATTCTATGTGAAATAATAAGGGAAAATTATGAGTAAGCTAAATGTATAAACATTTTCAAAACATGGCTATCTTTAGCGAATGCTAGCTGACCGGTATATACCAGTGATCATGGTTGAATTTTAAACAGGTGCATATAAGAATAATGTTTCCTGCACTCACATCTGATTATGAATTTGTATTGATTTTAAATGTCTACAAAGATATCCGGTGTAAGACAATGCGGACACGGTTTTGTGATTGATTGAACATATAAAATATTAATTGTCGTTGCGGCTTCTAGTAGCCTTATTCCCAAGCATGAATACCGGTTGAGTTTCATTAGCTGTATATGTATTAACTTGGCTGTTCTGCATTTTTGGTCACAGGCTAATATAAGACTTATATTTAAGCCTAAACCTTAAGCCGGAGTCTAATCCCAACCTAAGCCCTAAGTTTTGGACTATGAGCAATGCTAAGCTTGGGCAGTCCATGGCCTAAATTTAATCCTCCGGTTACAGCATGCCAAAGTTATAAAAAATTTAGAAAGACTCAGGGGTGAATGTGTGTATACAAGAACGGTTATAGGTTTTAGGATTACGTTCAGTTCAATTAAAGATACGACTAAAGGATGATACAAGCTAACACATACGTTTTAGTAAAAATGGTATTCTATGTACTTTGTGGTTCAAAACCTAAAAATCACAAGTAATAATATCTCACAATATTTGGTCTTTGAAGTTTCGGTTTTCAGGTTGATAACTTGAAACTTGAACAGGCTGAATTGTGTAACTCCAACGCCGCTTGTTCCCTTTTGTTTTTCAAAACTCTTATGTCTGACGTGTCACAATTTAAATAGCAACAAATTAATTATTGGTTCGCTGTACATTCGTTTCTCGCAATACTTATTTCGTTAATATGCGGTGTTCGCAATAATTCGGTCAAAAATGTTACAACACAAACGCTAATTTTTATACCAATTTTAATTCAATAACCAAACGCTTAATGGGTAATTGTACCCTGGCCATTAAAGTACAGCTCTTCAGACACAATTTAAACAAATTTTTGTTTGTTTTTCAACTCCATCATGAGTTACCAACCTCAATATATATCTATTCTTGAGTTCATATCAAATTTCAAAAATGAAGTACACATGATTATTATTTTGAATTTTCGGCATACTAAATTGAGGCTTTTGTGGTTCCTAGTCCGAAACCGGATTAGCTCCGAATGTTTATGTCGTCAGTATATGTAGGAATAATCGGTACTTCAGACGTTTGGCACGCATACAACGAGTGACTCGTACTCACAACCTACGGATCCTTAAAGCGAACGCTCTTCCACTACGCCATGCTGCTCGCATGCGCAACTGCATTTGCCGTCGAATGTCGACTTGTACGCTGCCAGCAAGCATACGTACAGTGCAATACTGTATATTGCATGTGCACATAACGGACAAGCATATCTCACATGCTTACAATTGTTGAAGTTTTCGTTTTAAAATTAAAAAATGAAACAATGGATGCATATTCTGTAACCTTTTTTTGGTAAACATGGTACTTAATTTGTTTCTGCACGAAATTATCACTGGATTAATTGTTTAAACAGTTGTCACTAACGGATTAATTTAGACGCACCTGCCGATACAACATCTTTACGTTGAAAACTTACGTTTTAATATCAAAAATTTTGAAATATTCCGTTTGAAATTTAGCAACAACGGCTTTTATGAAACATTTTTAGTCATTTGGGGCTCTAGTTTGCAACTATGCCAAATTTTGCTTGTATTATATACTCATTTGACAACCTATCTCTAACTGATGATCGAGGCTACTGCCATTCAAATGCAAGAACTTTAAAGTAATGTAGAATTTCAAATCAAACTCGGCGCGGCCCTAATTGACCTTACTAAACAACGAAATGTCATTTCTACGGCTGTGACCCTTCGCAGACACACTGACATCGAGTATGAGCGATATAATTGGACGGAAACAGGCTTAAATTGTTCAATTTTGCAGTGCATTGAGTTTTGTTTAACTGACTTTCTGTTTAGAAAAATAGCGACTGCGGCCAGACGATGACCAGATGGGGCCCCACAACCTGGTTTCAAAAACTTTGAACCCGCCCGTGAACAGGTTTAGGATCACTTGTCAATCATATGGGAAATCAACGAAATTTCAGATTCTGCGGCATGTTGAACTCTCTGAGGTTGCAACAGGTTTGAGAAACCGATGTAGACAGATAGATACAAAGGTCTCTGAACAGGTGTGGAAATTTATACCAGGAGCCGTCGAAATGTAAAAGCAAGATAACCTATGTCGAGTACGTACCTCAAATTGCTTTAAGAAGTGTTAATCGTGACAGGAATTTGGCTCTCTGACACGAGTGAGTAATGCTCGTATGCTCGACCACTGTTGTACCCTCAATTCAAATCGAAAATTCTTCCGCCCGCCCCCTCTTGTGGATAAAATAAAAGGCAGTTTTGAAATGAGTAAAAAATTCAATTATTTTTACGAAACCTATTTTAGTTTTTAAACTCAGCGATCGTTTACATGATTAGAGAGCCGAATAGCGGAATAGATTTAACGTTTTATAGGCTGCAAGTTCTGCCGAGTCAGTTTTGGTTTATTTCTTCGTTTAGGACGTTGATAGTTGAGTAAGGGTTTATTATTTAAATTAGCTTAAGAGGCCATTGCATGAAATAGAACGTAAAGTTGAAAACGAGGCCCAGACCGAGAGACAATTTTGTACACTAGTTTGTGTACTATTACGTGGATGACACATAAAGAACTCTTTATTAGTAACTTTCACAACAAATCATTCAGTAAAAAATGACTATTAGCAAGAGTCGATAATGACTCTTTTTACAAGAGCGTGCAACTGGGTAATCTCTGTGCAAAGAAGAATGTACCCGGCACGAGTTGCGTTTTTGCCCTACCACTCCTCTTTCTTTAGAGGAGGTATAACTGGTGCGAACCATGACAGTTTATGTATGCGGCGTCGAACATGATCTCCCTATAGTTTACTTTAGTGGTATTCATGTGATAGCGACCCCCCTCTAAACAATGAGGGTCAGCCAAAAACGGCAAAGCTTGCTGGTACAGCATTTTGTACCATGCGGGATCCCAAGAGTTGCACGCTCTTGTCATGATCCACTTTAGAAATTTAAATAATTGGAAAATATGTGTTTACATTTTTCATATTGAAGCCATGTATTTAGAAAATAACTTAGCAGGAGTTTACCAGTTGCACTTAAACGAGAAATAGAAACTAAAAAGCGTGACGAACATTAGTTAATGAGAGAACGGATATATAAGGAATGACCGAGCTTCGATAGCAAGTAGCAGAACAGAGCAATATCTTTACTTAGCCATTCGACTTATGTCTTCCGATCGAAGCATTTTTCGATTACATTTTAACAAAATTTGTTTATATGAACGGGTGGTTCACAGGCGCCCAAGAATACCTTCTGGTATCAGCCCCTGTCTGCAGGTATTAAAAATAATTAGTCTAAGCTTACACTATTGCATTCCAACGAAAAAGGCTCCGCCCATGATCTATACATGGACCGAAACAATTTAGGGGCGTTTTGATGCCGGGGCTTACTAAATTCGAATACCTCGGATCAGCAGTCATTGTTGACATTTACTGTTTAGTTTATAAATAATGATACAAGTTTCAAAATTGCTTGTTATACATATCAGCGTCATCAGTGAGATTATTCTGCGTGTTCTGCTATCGGATGCGTCCTCAATTGTGAATGTCGCTACTGATAATGAAAACGGCAAATATGTCCTTATGGCAGCAAATCGCCGTGGGAATGTAAGCTCTGAACACGAAACTTAGAACGGTTTCAGCTTTGAAAATCACGTATAATCGTTGCAGGTCGCTCATTACAATCATGTGTGAGCGGCTATGAGCTCAGTTTCAAAATTACCTCGTGATATCCAAGGTGTATAACCGATTTTGTGACGCTGGTCACAACATTATTCGTGACCGGCACACAATTTTAGCATCGTCCAGCATGTGAAATCAAAACATTAATCAAAATTACTAATATTTGACAAACCTTTTTGACAAAACCTTGGTGAATATTAAGAACAGCGTCAAAAATATTATCTTTATTTTGAGGAAGTATTAAACGCAGGCCATAAGCGTATAACAGCGTCAAAAATATTAAACTTTATCATGCACTGGTTCGAAAGTTACCAAACGTTTGCCGGTCAACTTGTGACAGATGCTAGAGACATTTGAGAATGTAGGCGTACATAAGTTGGTTTAACGTTCAATTTTTGTTTTCAGGCTCTAACCTTCAACGCAACTAAATCGAACCAAGCGTTCAATTCAACTGTGGGCCATAACTCTTATCACATGTTCTCGGGACAGGACGACGGCGCCGCTGGTGAGCAGAATCCGATATGTAATTCAACTCTTGAACTGCATTGGGGACGAGCAGTGGAACAGTTGCTTGGACGATACGACAAACAAATGTTGCCACAACAAGGAGGTGTTGTGGTTACTATGGAAATTACCATTCAAGATATATCATCATTATCGGAGTTGACGTCAGATTTTGAGTTAGATTTAATGTTCAGGTATGTGGCCAGTGTTTGCGCCGAGATGAAATGATTCATATATTATCAGCTCAACTTTGAAATTTAAATTTTAACCCTTTCTCACATGAATATTTTTTATTTTCCCTGACACTTACTTTTATGCTAGGATTCGAACTCCAGTGACTGGACTGGGAGGCGTATACCATCACCACTCAGCTATAGAAGCTTGACGCTCGAGCCGGAGGGATGTTTAACTCAGATTTTTGAGCTGGCTGCGGGTCTGGTAACACGCAAGTATGCATGGCTAACGCGTTTGTTCAAAATCAGTCAGATTTATTCACATTTTATCTTTCAGCGAAATTTGGCTCGATCCAGGCTTAAGTTTTACAAATCATTCGATTTGTCGCAAAAACTTAACGTTGAAACCTGAGTTGAAAAGTCAAATTTGGACACCGGATACGTGTATTGTCAATACTAAACGCGCTGTGATACACAACTCACCGTCAGAAAACGCGTTCATTATATTGTATGAAAATGGAACTGTTTGGGCAAACGTTCGCATGCAGGTTAGTCTATAAATAGTCTAATTACATACCAGTCCGTAGCCAGCGCACTTTACTTTGGGAGAGGAATTAATTTTTTTTCAGCAAGGGTATACTAATGTTTTCGTCGACTTACAAGCAAGGTTGAAAATTTTGTTTGATGCGGCCCACACTTTTCCAGGGGGGACTGAGCGCCTTGGCCTCCGCCTCCCGTGCTTGGCTTCGCGGGTTCGATTACAGGAAGTGAAAACAAGGGCGCAATGAGAAATTGACCGCAAAATGTTATGCCGAAACGTTTTTGTAAGGGTAATATTTTTGAACTCAGCAGGTGAAATTTAAGCATGATTGGCCGAGTAGATTTCGTTCAAATCCGTGGACGATACTCTGTGACTTTTCTAAATATGGTAGACGCGGTAAACTGATTTATTCGTAAACTTTTTATTATAGAGATACAGTAATATGGCCGTTTCAAGACCAAAATCCTAGTTATACGGTATTGTCATGGCTCAAATATAGCTTTGGAAACATTTGGGCCCATGTAAAGATCAGGGGCGGAACGTTTTTCTGAGAGACTACAATAGAGCAAGCTTAAGTTTTAGTCTGTTTTTTTGCTTGGCTTAGGCTTAGGCTTAGGCTTATGTTTAGAAATATGCTCATTCTTACACTTAGGCTTTTAGGCTTAGGCTTTGGCTTAGGAATATGCTTATAATATTGTTCCGCCCCTGTTCTTTACATTGGCCAACATTTGGAACCAGATTATGTTTGCCAGTTTTTAACCGAATCCAAAATGTACGTTAGACTGATGTTTTTGGCCTCGCTATTAACCCTTTATCACATGAATATTTTCTGTTTCCCCTGAGACCTACTTTTATTCTAGGACTCGAACTCCAGTGACTGGAATGTGAGGTGTATTCCATCACCACTCAGCTATATGAGCTTGACGCTCGAGCCCGAGGGGGCTCTCACGTCTTGTGGTGATTTAGTACTATGTATACGTGGCGCAATTGTTAAACACTGTGCGATATATATTATTTAACGTATATACACTGCGCTGAGTTGTCTATGGGCGACTCAATGTGAGAAGGGGTTAAAGAAAAATTACTTATGTATTGCATAAATGGTTGCAAAAACAATTTGTCATGTATACATTGCTAAGGGACCGACCGTGTTTACTAGGGACTGCAGTTATATCCTCATTCTTAAAAGCTTAGGCTTGAGCTTAGAAATTTTCTTTATTGCCGTTACGGCCCTTAGTTTTTATATACACAGGCCAAGAAATTGGCTTGATTCAATTCCTGATAATTTGTAAAAAATATTGCCGTTGTTATTTGTCGAATGATTTTTATTAGTGTATTTTTGGTTTGAGGTCAAAGCCCCGTGCCGTATGGATCTGAAAATGTTTCCGTTCGATACACAACGATGCTCGCTTGTAATCGAAAGTTATAGTTATAACTCTCAAGAGGTAAATGGTGTTCCTCATTTTGAGTCTGAATCAATAAAAGTCTATTTTAATTAGAGTCTGTAAATGAACGAGTCGAAATGTCTCAATAGAGTTCATACCTGTCAATTGCGTTAGAAAACTTAACTGGTTCCTGGATCAAATAAAGTTTACTCAAAAACACGATTCAAAGCATACTTATATTAATATTTTAAGAAGTGTACTTAAAGCTAAAAAAGGTTATGCTTAAGTAACTGTTTTGAACAACAGAGAACGATATATAAAACAAAGTTGCGGATGCTAATAACCCATGGTGAGGGTTGAAAACAAAAAATAGATCGTAACCGAATTAGCAAAAGGGTGTGTTTGGCGAAGCAAAATGTGTCATATTGATTTTTAAATTATTTTGTAATTTACAGGTCCGATTGCGCTGGTACGGCACAAATCCGATCACAGTTGCGCCAATGGATTTGCCTGATTTCACACTTGTCAAATGGGATACACATCACGCCGAAATTCAATACCCGAACGGCCGATGGGATCAAATGCGCGTTACGTTTACATTCGCACGCCGGTTCGGATTCTATGTGTTTCAGGTATATAAACCAGTTGTGCTGTCGTGGGCTAACATTTTTTAAACTCACTCTGCCCCCCACCCGACGACAAATTTTCGTGGGTATGCCTATGGCGATTTTCGCGACAGTGCCAACTTCAGGGTGTACTTGAAGTCATGTAAATTTGTGTAAATTCTGGAGTCTCTCATTAAAGAAGTATATACTGACGCACTTGTGGTTATAAAAAGTAATTAATGTCGCTTAATCTTGTCAATTTACTACTTGATAGGTTTGGTTTGTTTTGATTCCTTGCGTTTGAAGTCGATGATACGAGAGATTAGAAACAGCGTTAGTCTTGGACAAAATATAAGCCGAGCATATTTTAGCTTACATAATCTGAGGGTTGCGCGAAGGAAAAGCGTAAAATGTTTTTGAAATTGTACTGGGTTTAGTAATTTGGACATATTTCAGTTGGATTGCATAACCTGTGTCTTTTACTTGTATAATTGGTTATAAAGGTATTGGGGAGGCATTATAATTGGTGTTATAAAGGTTTCGGGAGGAATAATAAACATTACCGGCCGCGTTACTAAATCATAGCTATACGTGTAGATCGGCAAAGAACAAAATAACAAGTGTGATTCAGGGTACAGGACTGAGCTATTAAAATCACGAACTTCTCACAATAGAACAAGTTAGAACTGTAAGGTATTCAGTCAAATTTTGATCAAAAGACTTCGAAGTGGTGGCTAATGGTATACTTTAAGGGGCGTAACAGTAGATTAAGCGTATTCCTAAGCCTAAACCTAAGCTAAGGGTTGCAAAATGTGTTCCTAAGCCTTAGCCTAGGCCTAAGCCAAAAAGTAATCTAGAATCTAAACCCAATCTTTCATAGACGTACCAGAAACCTGGACACTCCTTAAAGTAACATGGGCCGAAGTGGTTAAGTGTTTCGCTCGTGCAGAACGCATCTTCCTATAAGAGAGGTCACGGTCTAAATCTTCTGCTGCCTTTGCACCATTTACCCTTTGGCGAGAATGTTGGAAACTGTTTAAGTTGCATTATTGAAACGGAATATGCCTGTATGATATTATTAACTCAAGCGACGTCTGATTATGATCTTAATTTTTATCGTTGACAATTACTTACACTTAGTGAATACATGCGGGGGCCTTTTAACCTACAGTGCGTGTGGCCTCAGTTATGACAGCGGCTATAAACGTATTCGTTGCTCAGGATGAACCAAATTAATTTCAGGCGTACTTTCCAACAACGCTAACCGTTATTTCGTCCTGGATAGGATTCTTGCTCGAAACGCGTGCAGTCTCAGCTCGTATAACTCTTGGAGTCAGCTCGCTCCTGGCTCTCGCGTTTCAATTCGGTACAATTTTACGCCATCTACCGCGAGTATCGTATATTAAATGCATCGATGTATGGATGATTTGTTGCGTAGCGTTCATTTTTTTCACTCTTGTCGAATTGTCGCTTGTTTCGCAATTAGCGGCGTGGGAAAAAGAAGCCGAGCTGGGCCGAGAGGTGGTTTCAAAATGGCTGGTGGCGTTGAAGAAAAAACGTGCCGAAATGGCGACTTCAGACCGCGGAGGTACTGGCTATGGCGGTCACGGACATCTTACAGAAGCCAAAGATGCCTTGGTAGCGCAGCGTGAAAATAGAACACGAACAATAACATGTGAATCTGAGTACACCGAGATAGACAAAGAAGATAGAGATTCGTTCAGGGTGGATCGTGAGTCAAGCAACGAAAGTAGTCTGGAGCGATTTATAGTTTCCAGTCGTCGAGACACAAAACGACATTCAGAAGCGACGGAAATTTTAGAATTTACTCGGATTAAACCGTCAACAGACACGCTGATCTTAGGCGAATCTGGTAAACTACAAAGTTTCACCGATAATTTCCTCAGCGACGAACGGTTGGTTTCCAGTTGCGATACTGTGGTGGTTCCGTCGACGAAATTGCATCATAAAACTGCATCACGAACCGCAGTGATAAGCATGCCGCATACTAATTTGTCAACCCAGCCTTGTTCGCAGTTATCACCGATGGAAACGCCTAAACGATTGCAGTCAATTACGTTTTGTGACCATAAAGATTTAACGGTTCAAATGCCATCTGTCATGAGGTCTGCTTCACTAGTCGGGCACCATCCAAATTGTACCAGCGTTAAATTGCTACCCGCAGATTTAGGTGACGGTCAGGCGGATAAAGAAGCTAAACAGCGACCTCGGCATGCTAATGGCAATATAATCAGCACGCTATCTCGTGAACATTTATCTCCGGATTGCTGTGGGAACCGCATGCGAACGTCAAATACCAACACAAACAACAGCAACAACAATAGTGTAGTGAGCAAAAATTATGCAAGCTGCCAATACGAGAATGATTACACGTCCACTAAAAATTCCATAACTCCTTCGGATGACAACGATTATATGAACAGATCATGCTTTGTTGATGATACTAACCCTTTGCGCCCGGCGCCATTAGTAGGTCTAGAAGACCAACAGTTTGCTGACACATTCGAGCCTAAACGGAACAATAAATGCGATAATTGCCCAAACAACAATTTACTACGAGGTATACGAATGCGTAAACAAGCGGTTAGTCGGTTGCCAGTAAGCGAAAATACCAGTGTTCGTCTAGTGCGTTCAAGCCACGAATCCGGTAGCCCGCTGGTCGTTCGGCATCACAAGCTTCATCCTGCTCACAAAATTGCGGTCAACACACAATTTTCTGATCAAAATACGGCCGACGACCCACCTCAAGAACAATATCATCTAGCTGGGTCGGGCAAATCTCAGATACAGGGGCGCAAAGACAGTAGCAGGCGTTCAAATCAACCACATCGACAATCTGAAGATCACTGTGAGGCAAGCAATACTACTGCTATTAGCTATGTAACAAGCGATGGCAAATTAATATCGCCAAGCGATATTTTATCATGGACTCAGCATCAGTTGTCCGAAGATCTGCGCTATGAAGATCCGAAATGTTGCTGCTGCTGTTGTTGGGGCGACAAAGGTTTCAACAAGAACTTTAAATGGAGCCGGTGGTCTAAAAGTTGTCTACCCATGCGTGACAAAAAACACAAACAACAACAACAAAAAAGCAGAGACAAAAGCGAAGAAGAACATGAGACAAGAAAACAGCAAAAAAATGGCAAAAGCATCGAAACGCAGCATCAAAAGCCGCAGAAATTGCAACCGAGAAAAGGCCCTTCAATCATAAGCCGCCCATCACGGCGTGGACTTGCGTCTTTGATCAAACGTACAATACGTGATTGGAGTATAACTGCAAGGAAAATCGATAGTTTTTCAATTGTTCTGTTTCCGATGGGGTTTATATCATTCAATGTGTTCTACTGGACAACTTACCTGATGATGCGGTCTAAACAGAATGACGGATCAATTTAGTTGGGACTATGCTCGAACTAAGAAATGGGGGTGAAGACGATTTTGGATTACGGTTGTCATTGATGCTGCCCATCTGTTACCATTCGATTTTCGTGTACAAAGTACGATTTAACAGCAATATTTTTAAATTCGTAAAATAAATGTGGACAGTGTGATACATCGCTTTGGGTTTGGGAGGGTTGTTGAAATAAAATGTCATTTTTAATTTTGTACCTTATTCCCCAGTTCAAATATTCAGCATCAAAGCGCTTACCAGTGCTGGTTGCTGCTTCAAATATTTGAAACAAATAAGCGAAAAATTTACATGTTTTTAGCAACAATTTTACGCATTCTAAAGTTTACTAGCTTTTTTTATGCTGCTTTAAAATCAAAATGTTTTTGAGCGAAAGCTCGGAGTTTCGCGAAGCGTTTTATGTTTTGTACTTGGGGGTCGAAAGGTGGATGTCCGTCCGTCCGTCTGTCCGTCTGTCCGTCCGAAAAGAATCTCAGGAACGGCTGAACCGATTTTGATAAACTTTTTTTCGTTTGAAAGCCAATTATCCTGGGGTGTTAACCTCGCATTGGGGTTTGAAAATTTTGAGCGGTTTATTAGCTACAGGCTAATTTGCATAATTAATTAAGCCTAAATTAGGACTTTCCACAATATTTCACTAATCATTACAGTTAGAAGCCATCTAATTTTAGCATTAAAGGGTTTTTGGATGCGGCGAATCTGCGTAGACTGTTTACAAATCTCCAAAACGGATAATTGAGTAGTTAGCTTATAGATACTTTGCATATTAGCATAGTTTATAAGCCTAAATTAGGACTTTTTACAATATTTCACTAATTATTAAGTTTAAAAGCAATATAATTTCAGCACTAAAGGGTTTTTAGGTGCGAGGAATCTGAATAAATTGTTTACAAGCGTCTAAAACCAATAATTGAGTAGTTAGCTAATAGATAATTTGCATATTAGCATAGTTTATAAGCCTAAATTAATACTTTTTACAGTATTTCACTAATTATTAAGGTTAAAAGCAATATAATTTCAGCACTAAAGGGTTTTCAGGTGCGAGGAATTTGAATAAATTGTTTACAAACCTCCAAAGCCGATAATTGAATATTTAGCTAATAGCTAATTTGCATATTAGCTTAATTGACCAAATAAAATTAGGACTTTTTAAATTATTTCAATAATTACTAAGGTTAAAAGCAATATAATTTCAGTACTAAAGGGTTTTCGGGTGCGAGGAATCTGAATAAATTGTCTACAAACCTCTAAAGGCGATTATCGAATAGTTAGCTAATAGATAATTTGCATATTTGCTTAATTGACGAGACAAAATTAGGACTTTGTGAATTATTCCAATAATTATTAGGGTGGCTGAAAGGTTTTTGCGTGCGAGGAATCTGAGGAAATTGCTTACAAACCTCCAAAACCGATAAATGAACAGTTAGCTAATAACTAATTTGCATATTACCTTAATTGCTTACGTGTGTTCGAGCTTCGCTCAATAAATGTAGTCCCACTACGACTGGTATATTTTATATTTTCAAATTTAAATATAAATACTACTGTAGTGACACGAATAAGAGGGTGTGGGGTAATAAGAGGGGGGTCCTCAATTTGAGTCAGAAATCAATACGAGTGTATCCCTACTAAGAGAGTCCTAAACACTAATTAGAGTCCATAAATGTCAATTATCCCTAATTGTAGCGCATACAGGACTCCGGCACCAAATAATTTGAATTCGAAACTTTAAGACGTACTTAAATTTTGAAAGTACATTCCTAAGTATTACCTTGCATGATCGCTCAAGCTATTGACACAAGACAAATAAACGTTTAATTCAACGGATAGTTAAAGTACCAGACATATATCAGTAAGGAAGGGTGGCGAAGCGTTGGTTAAAAATAAATACAAGTCCGTAACTACATTTTTTGCTTAGGCTTAGTCATAGGCTTAGGCATGGGCTTAGAAATTCGCTTTTGCAACGCTTAGGCTAGGCTTAGGCTTATGAATACGCTTAATCTGCTGTTACGGCCCTAAAAGTAACATTGGCCACGTTAAGGAACGTGAAACGTTGTAAGATTCAAAATTTGAAATGATTGTAACACCGCTTTTTTGACATCGTTCATTGACAGTCATATTTTTGTACAATATATCGATTATATTCAGTCAATATTTAACATAAGCAGCAGAGTTCAATCAGAAAAATACATATCAGCAGCCGATGGCGTAGCGTAGGTTATTAAACTTTGCCGGAACCGGCACCGGAAGTAAACTAAAATTGGTCAAAAAAACGACGTTGATTTAGCCAATTTTCACTGCGATATACAATTATTGTGCTGAGTGTTTCATAGTCGTCTCGGCTAATGTACAGAACAGGGCAGTAACAGTGGTATAAAAGTGTAATCTAAAGCGTCAGTCTAAGCCTAAAGTCAAGCATAAGAATGAGGTTATACCAAAGCCTATACAAAAAATTAGTCTAAAGCTTATGATTATTGTGGTCCGTCATCTCAATGTGAGAAGGAGTTAAAACTGTATAATTTATCCCGTATTACAGACAAATTTACTGATTGGTACAAGTATACGCCGCATATGCTGTTATTTATAAATCGCAACAGTTAAAATATCCTGATTTCTGAAATCCTTTTTAAAACCATTGGTAGGGGAGCCACGACCACATTACCATTTCGTACTGGCTGCACGACACCACTGTTTAAAGGCTTTGAAACTCACACTGTTGTCTGTTCCACATTATATACCTTGAAACCGAAATCAACCGGTTTATCTGAAGAACCTCATGCATTTCCTGGTCTGTTGAAGCTTTGACAAACCCCAACCTCTTTCAATAAGGTAATAAGGTATCATGCCAGCACCACAAAGTCAAATTCCTAACCAGACCAAACACACACATTTTCGCTCGATTTACACCAAGCTCATGGGGGAAATGCATGGTGTAGCTGTTAAGTTAGCTTTCTCTAGCCATTGTCCACGCTTTAGACTGGTATATTGGTCTTCTTCTAAATGCCAGACCGGTAGAATAAAAATGGGAAGGGCTAATTTAGAATATGACTAAAATCCTGGCTTCAAAATAGAGTTGGTAAATCGTTAACATTGATTCGATAAACCAGCGCCCCAGCTTGAAAATTACCAATTCGTTTTACGAAACGTTCAGGCCGTTTTGGACCCCTGGACTCCGGAAGGCAGTGTTGTTTCTGTCTTCAGTGCAGTTAAGACCCAGTGACCGGATATATCTTATTACACAGTGTTGACCATTTGCTGTAGATACGGTTACGTTTTGGCCAATTGTGATACCTTAACACAATGGTAAATAGAGTATACGTAGGTTTGGGCCTAGGTTTGGTAGCTAAGGCATTTCGATTAAAATAGATTAAATAATACGTTTACCGATAGCGGACGGTAATAGTGTCTTGTTTAGTATAGGAAGAATCTTTCTAACATTTGTGTAATAACGTGTTAGCGTCCGGTTACTCGAAAAGTTGCCGGCCTATCCAAGGTGACAATATACTAGGAATAATTTGCTCAGCACTTGAGCAACACGAGATATGTTTCTGTTCCGGTTAAAATGATAGTAGCTAGACGAGCACTGTCGCATAAAGTAACCGGTAAACGGTCCTGTAGCCAAGGGGGACAGGTTGACCGGTGAACGGGCCTGTAGCCAAGGAGGGCAGGTAGGCTCACCCTTTGGAAAGCTTTTGGCCGCCCAAGAAAATTTTTAACCATGCTTGTAAGTCAGCGAAATCTTTGTATGAGCCTACTAAAAAATTTTAAGTCAGCGGAACCTTTGTATGGGACTACTAAAATTTTTAAGTCACCGGAACCTTTGTATGAGCCTACTAAAAAATTTTAAGTCAGCGGAACCTTTGTATGAGCCTACTAAAAATTTTTAAGTCAGCGGAACCTTTGTATAAGCCTACTAAAAAATTTTATGGCAGCGGAACCTTTGTATGAGCCTACTAAAAATTTTAAGTCAGCGTAACCTTTGTATGAGCCTACTAAAAAATTTTAAGTCAGCGGAACCTTTGTATGAGCCTACAAAAGAAACTTTTACACCCTGGCAAGGTGAGCTCGCTACAAGCCTATCTGTAGAAAGGTCAAGGAACCTTAGCGTTAGAAGCCATGTTAACTATTAATTCTTCTCAAACATATTGCGGACAGCAAAACGATCCGTAATGTTAACAGTAACGTTTTCACCAGATCATTGAAAAAATTTCCACTTTGGTTTGATAATTCAAAACAAGCATGTAAATGAGTATTTTGATTCACATGCGTTAGATGTTAAATAATACAGTAAAGATTTTAGCTTACTCTATTGCAGTCCCGCAGAAAAACGATCCGCGCCTGATCTTCACATGGGCCCAAATCCTAAACCTAAAATATATAAGTTTGCACCGATACATGCTGTTTCGTCTACCCTTGATTATGTTCCTAATTTTCAGTGATGTACCCGTTTTCGCTACGACTCAATTGTATTAGCGGTCTAATTTGAATTTAGCATACTTTGTTTCTAAAGTTCTGTGTGTCACTTTCAGTTCTTTACACTTAGATACACTAGCAGATGCAGAGGGGTACAAATGGTGTATACCCTATGTCAGAAAATTTTTTGCAATGAAATGATTAAGTCCCTAGTCCCTACATTACAATTTTTTCTTCTTAGAAAATTGGCACTTATGTAGCATACAGTAAAATACACTAAAATTTGCATTTCCTAAATTTTACCAGTCGGCTCTCCGTCAGAAATTTCTGCATCTGACGCTGTTTAGATATGCATACTTTTCAGCATCAGGCAACTGTTCAGTAGGTTTCGCAAACTTTTGTGATCGTTGGGAATTGCCTGAGGGGCCCATTTGTTTCCAAATACTTTCGGTTAAGAAATACTTAACGATTTAGCTCATTTATGATTTGTTAGTTCCGATACGCGTGGGTGTTGACAATTGCTAAATTTGACCTAAAATTAACATTCGGGGAACAGGATGGTGAAAATAAATCGTTGGGTTAAAAAATTTTAATGCTCGCTACACTTGAGATTGTGAAAAGTCTATCCTTTATGCATTCCTGCATGAAATACGGATAAAGTCGTATTCACACGTGCAAGTTTTTAATGCGAGAACTTGCAACTACAAATTACACGCAGGACTTGCATTTTTTTCATCAGCCAATGAGAAAACGGCTGCAATAAATTCAGTGAATTTGCATGGTTGTTCACACATGTGAACTAAAATTTCTTAGCTATGATTTTTAATGAATTATTTGCAGCTGCAAGTTTTTCGAACGGGATTTTGGACAAATTTGCAATTGCAAGTTGCAGCTGCATGTTCTCACAGCAAAAACTTGCACGTCTGAATAGGGCTTTAAGTATTTATTGGCTTTCTCATATGGAAGCACAATCCCATGTGAAAATATTAAGAGCTAGAAAGATGGCTTTAAAATATTCAGTAGAATATGGGTGTAGGTATTTAAAACATTAACATGCTTAATGAGAAACACGCAGCTGAAAAAATTATTGCTGTAGGGGGCTTACAAATGCTGACACTCAACATTGTTAGTTGTATGCACTGACTGCTATTTAACTTGCTACTGTACTTATAATATTTTCTGTTAGAGTCATATTTCCAAACTCTTATAGGGTGGCAGTATACTCGTCGTGCGGCGCCGCTCGTCACCGTGCGTCACCCGAACGACGCCGTCCGTCATCCGAACTTCGCCGTCTGTCACAGTGCGTTATTATACGCAAATTACACACGTATGATACCGTATAGTGATAGACGGTGACGGACGGTGCCGTGCGGATGACGCACTGACGGCGGACGGTGCCGTGTTGATGACGCACTGACGGCGGACGGTGCCGTGTTGATGACGCACTGACGGCGGACGGTGCCGTGTTGATGACGCACTGACGGCGGACGGTGCCGTGTTGATGACGCACTGACGGCGGACGGTGCCGTGTTGATGACGCACTGACGGCGGACGGTGCCGTGTTGATGACGCACTGACGGCGGACGGCGCCGGACCGGTGACGGACGCCGACGGACATCAACAAAATTATAGCAAAACCCTTATGCATAAAACTGCATAAAAGTTTTGCAAAATTGATCACAAATTTTTTTCAAAATACAACCTTTGTTTTTAACTAATTGTCTATATTGCTTTCCAGCGAGAAATTCTCTCAATACGAGTGAGTGTGGCAAGTACTTTTCTGGCAATGCTATGCGTACCATAACTGCAAATATATCGTTTCCAAAGTTGTACAAACTCCGAGAAACATTAATTTGCGGGTTATTTCTGAGTTAATAAACCGCAAATGTTAACTCACTTTGAGCTTATATGTTTCCTGGTAGTTGATTGCTTAAATCGGAACGAGTTCAAACAAATCAGAATTCTGTGTCCTGAAAGGCAGAATTCAGAACTCAGACATCTGAATGGTTTCAGCTCATTCTGAGTTAAAATAAACACACTGGAATTTACAGTGATAAGTAAAATCAGAAACATGCCACGCAGCAGACGGGAAATGTTTAATGTTTTATTGAACTTCCATTGCCAACTTTGGTATGATTTTCTGTCAAATTTGTCTGTAATTGAATTTTGGAACGTAAATAATAAATAACTTCTTACTGATTTGACAGTTTGATATTTTGATTTTACAACAAAAAACTTTTCGAAAAGTAAAATTAGTCAAAAACTATATATAAACACAAATTTCAGTAGCTCCGCTAGGGTTTTTTTAATCCTAAAAGGTTGTCTCGTTGCGAAAGTTGGTTGTTTGGAAAAAGCTTGAACCCGCCCTGCAATTCTGTCGTTTACTCGCGAAACAGTTTAAAAACTTAGTAAGTTTATGTAAATAAAGTAAAACTTGCAATATTAAATCACCATTTTTTCAAATGCCAAATAATTAAATGGAATAAAATATCCATACATTTTGAATATAAAACCGTATACTTCATCTTACTTACAGCTGCAGTCTAGTTATAAGTTTCAGCTTATTTCCGGCTAAAAATGAACAAAATTATCATAGATCATTCTATGTTGATATCACTCTTTTAATTTTGTGCTATTTCTAAGTTTTAAATTACTTTTAAACCTTATTCGCACGCGCAGTTTTTTGCAGCAAAAACTTGCATGCGCATCTTGTATGTGCAAGTTTGGTCACAAAGCAGCTTTGAAGTTCTTGAAGCTGCAAATTATTCACTGGAATTCATGGTGTTTAATTTAATTCGCATATGTGAACGCAGTTGCAAATTGCTTGAATTTCTTGCACCTACAGTTTGACGGGTCAATTGGAATGTTCCTCAGCTGCGAATTCCTGCTGCAAAAGCTTGCACGTGTGAATGGGGCTTTTTGTTTAGCGCTGCTAGAAAGAGTGGAATACCGAACTGTGCGTAGCAGGATGCAACCGGAGATTAGAAATACCGGAACTAAAACCGGAAATCAACAAAATTTGCCGGTGCCGGAGCCGGAGGTGAAGCCAAAGGCGACGCACAACTAGGTAGCTAAAATGATTCTAAATTTGGTAACTTTAGCAAATATCTGTAGCCTATTGCTAAATCTTTTGGTTTTACGCTTATTTTTTCGAAATTTCTGCAATCTTTTCCTCAAAATTGCACCAAAATCCAAAATAAAACGCACCAAGCAAATAAAATTTGTAGAACTATAATAAATTTCACTACCGAAATTGCCGGAACCTCCGGCGGAAGTATAAAAGTTTCAAAAATGTTGCACTTTTCTGCCAACGCAATTTAGGTTTGCAGATATTCACCGGTCTTTAAAAATTTTTTAAGGAAAAAATGGCAGATGCATCGAAATTTTTAAGATTTTGGATGAATTTTGTACGTTTTATTTCATTTCGAACGATTGCAACATATCTGTAACGAAAAATTGCGAGATTTACACGTGTCTTATAATAAATTTTGAACGTAAAAATTACAGAATTTTCGTTATTTTTATAACGAAAACGGACACCGATTTTTACCGGAAACGAATATCCGATTCCATCCCGCTTAAATGGTAAAAATGCGCAATTGTCGAAAATTACTTATCTCTGGCTTTAGATTTATAAGACCTATCAACAACTGGTGATAGAAGCTACACACCCATTTAAGAATATGGCCAAAAATTACGGTTGTGTTACATTATATTTTATTGCGGCTTTAGCAGCAATTTACCCCAAACCAACCGATTTAATGATTAAAAAAATCATCCCTTTTGTAGTTTCCCTTTACAGTGGAAAAGTTTCCCAACGCCGCAACAATTTCGTTTTCACGGGGGCTGACAAAAAATTTTCGCACTGAAAAATAGTTTTGAAAACAGGAAGACAAAACATTTTTATGTTACAAGTGAAAAATGTCCCCCACATTTGCGTATTGGCTAGGTAACTACTAAAGTACCAAATAATCTAACATTGTAGGACTAAGTGCAGTGGCAAATCAGTCATCGTCTGATGACATGGCCTGGTCAGCCAATGTTACTTTGAGAGGCATAAGCATATTCCTAAGCCTAAAGAGTAAGCGTAAAAATAAACATATAAGTAAGCCTAAGCCTGAGCAAAAAATGTCAAAGAAACATGAACCGCCAGGCCTACGCAAGCGTTACGTCTTAGTCAAAGTACTTGTCACTTATTTTATTCAATTTGACCAAACACCTGTGCTTTGAAACAAATCATTTTCCATTCAATTTCCAACGCATATGAAAAATTAATTAATGGGTGTTTGGATCTCTCTTTAGTCTATACCATTGACAAACAAATGCTTCTATAATTCACGTGTCGACCGTCGAGCCAAACACAATTGCAAAATTATTCAGAGGACTTGTAAATTTAGACTATAATTATAATTGAACTAAACGTTGAATTTGAATTTTATTAAGTCTAAGTTGAAACTTTGAAAATTTTGTTAATAATTTATTGGTTAATTGTTATCGTGTTTACACCGTTTAATAGCTACTCATTTAAGTAACCGAATCTAGACTCTAACAAGGATTTGTGTGACAAACAGGCTCGTAGCCAGCTCACCTTGCTAGGGTTAAAGACTAAAAAATTTATAGAAGGGGCATTCAAGGGTTTTCAATAAGTTACAAGCAAGATTGAAAACATTCTAGGGAAAGGGGTCAAAATTTTTTCCAGGGGGACTCAACCCCTCCTGGCCCCCCACCCTTGACCAAGCGCCCGGTAACAAAATTATACAAATTATATTAGATTCCTGTTATTAATAGCTGCCCAAAATTTAGGTTAACTTGTATTATGTTTTAGACAGAGAAGAGCCTAGCGCTCAGACATCGTCTACATAAATAGTAGTGCCATCGTTGAACATTAGAAGTTTAATTTTTATTCACTCTAATAAATCCGCCAATATTGGATCAACCAATCAAAATATGAACCAAACCGTTTTAGTCATCACCGGGCGGTACTTTGAAGATGAAAGCCGGATGAGTGGCGCATGTGGGTGGCGGGCCTGGGTTGAATTTGTCGACCCATGTAGCAGGTCACCATTAGTGGGTCAAGAATATGGCGTATATCAGAAAATGAATTATGCTCGGTTTTGAAATTTTTACCTCAAAATTTAGGCTGAAATTTTTTCGACGGAGTGACAGACTATCGATAAAGTTTTTAGCTTTCATCGAAATTTTTTTGTCTGCCGCTTTCAAAAAGTCAGTTTTAAAAAACTGTACTAATTGCATGAAAAAAATATGAAAATCAACATAAAAATAGCTGAAATGCTGTTTTATTTCGCTATATAACTACTATTTTGGGCGGCGTTTCGGACACAGCTTTTTGCGGGGGCTGATATGGAGCTGCTTGAATAAACCTTTCGTCTTAAAATCATCTGCGCCTAAAAGCATAAACTTTGCATTTAAAGCACTAATATGTCATTTACATTTGTATATTTAGCGTTTGCGTACTGGAAATATCACTAAACAACATTCGAGGAAAACAAGCAAAACTGGACATTTTTGAGCAGGAACATGCAGTGATTTGCAAGTGAGATTGAAACTTTTTAATGCGGGTCAAATTTGTCCAGGCAGACTTTAGCCTCCCTGACCCATACGTGGCCTACGAGCTGTGCTAAAGCAAAACGAGTCAAGTGATCGTATTGTTTGGTTAAATTTGCCGCAACATGATTAAATATCGCAATCCGAACGAACTGTGTTTAATCTATCAAAATGAACCGAAATTGAAAACGAATTTTAAAATAAAAAAAGTTGCAAGTTGATGAGTTTCAGCAAGGTTTGAAGAAACATTTAAAAAAATATACACTATTTTTATATGATCTTGTGCGAATTGCTATTTATGTGTGAAATATTAAATTTTAATTGTCTTAGAATTTGAATCTGAGTCAATAGTTAATGTTTTATGTTGTTTTGAGCCCGACAAATTATGTGCACAGCGCGCATGTATTGCTCGGCAACAATTCGCATATATCGCAGTTTTGCATATTGTATGGAAATTAGCGAACCGTGTATTTGCTGAAGTTTTCGATCAGCAGTTTACTCTCTGTCCTTCACAATGATCAGGAATAGGGGTTAACGAAACCTGAACCAAACTTTCGAAAACTGTTTTTTCTGCGGCGAAAAATAACCAAACAAGAGTTGACGTAAAACAACAAAAATGGCCACACTTTGCTGTTCGTTCTTAGCTTGACAATATCAACTTCAGGTTGATTCTTAAATGAACAATTTTTCAAATTTCAGTCAAAATACGCCGTGTTTCAGCAATGGACAGCAGTTGCGAACAGGAGAATTTGGGCCAAAATAGCACAGTCCAGCACCTAGGAATTATTAGTAGAAGGGACAAGAACATCAGTAGAGGAACTGGGTAAACATCTAATTCTTACCCAACGCAGTAGAAAAATTTTTGGGCTGAGGGGGGACAAAGGTTTATAGGGAGCGGCGGCTCCCCTTTTTGTTTATCTGTCGTAGATAAACAGATAGAAAGAAGATGATATAAAGAGAGTGTGGAGTCTTTTAAAAAACCATTACACAGCCATCGTAGTTGCGGCCCTGAAATAACATCAACGGTTGCAGTCTTGGAAAACTTTTAAAGTTGCAGGAAACCGTTTAAATGCTCTTTTGTCAGGGTTCAATTCTAATACCGAACCAACCGAAAACAGGATGAGCCGACCACGATGCACAGAATCAAAAATAGCCATTTCAAAACAACAATTTGTTCTGATTTTCTTAGAATATAATTCTTCAAACAACAAGCGAGCACCGATCCCGTATCCAACAAGGGTCCAGTGGGGGCTTAGTCATTCTTGAAAAATTTTCCCCTACGCCTTCTAGAAAATTCTCAACTTTGCTTGTTTGTCCGCGAAAACCCTTGTATGCCACAATTTTTTAGTAGCCCCTTTAACAAGGCGAACAGGCTACGAGCCTGGTAAGCGTCAAAATAAAATGGTACTTATTTAAATTTTAACCACAAGCAACTGCTTCTTCGTATTTAAATTTTCTTTTTTTCATTTCGGCAAAACCTCATGCAGTGGTTCATGAATATGTATTGGGTAAAGCGGCTTCTTTGAAATAGATTTGGAACAATTTAGCAACAGAAATTCTATAGATGAACACCACTATCTATTTAAATCTGCAATCCTTTGAGGTTGACTGTATGTCAAACTTGGATATATACATATGTATATATACATATGTATATATAGAAAGAGATAGAAAAAGTGTTTTTATACGTATATTCGGCTTTTGTGCACTTTCCCAGTCACATTTATGTTAAAACTTAAGCGTACACTTGATCAAAATCTTTATCAAAAATTTAGGCTTAGGCGAAAGCTTAGCACCAACTTTAGGCTTAGTAATCATAGATAAGCATTTTTGCTAACTGAGAAAATGCTTAATATCGTGCACTAAAGAGACAAAATTGTAAAACCTAAAGTTAGATATTACGATATGGTGCGAAATCAAGGTATTTGGTGAGAAATTTAAGGTATGCAATTTCTCCTACCAATTTTAACCAAATATGAAAAATATCACAAAATCTTATGATAAATCGTTAGCAACGAGCGTTAAAAATATGCATATGTGCTTAAAATATATTCTTACTTTTTATTTCAATTATACTAGCTAAGTAATATTTAGCGCTATAAAATAGTCAGCGCATATATTTTATTGTCGATTTGAGACTAAGATCAAATTGCCAGTTTGCGTTATGAATTGTTATTTTGGTTTTTGACACGTCTTTTTTAAGCGTATTCTATTTAACACACGTTTGGTTTTCTCATGCCGCTGAGAATTGCTCAAATAGGACAGCCTGAAGCAAACCTTAGCCGACGGATAACGCAGAATTCGAAGAAAAGGGCCAAACCACGGCGTACGCCATTTTAATACTGCAATATTTACGTTTAAACCTAAGCTTGGAATCGTACCATGTTTTCAAACAAAGGGTGACGCTGTATATTTGACTGTTTTAGTGCCTTGTCATTGTTATCTGTCGTTCGGCACTATACAGTAGATTAGTGTGTTAAATAGGGTCGTAACAGTAGTATAAACATATTCGTATCCCTACATCTAAGCCTAACCGTAAGCATGAGTATAGACTTAAAAGCCTATGCTTAATCCTAGGCAAAAAATAGTCCAAAACTTATTAATATTACTCTATTGCAATCACACAGAAAAACGGTTCGTACTTGATCTGTATATGCACCGTGCAGTATCGGATGCGAATTGTTGAACTGCGAAGGACAGCGTATCAAACTAAAATTTGTACAGATTATTTTGAGCCTCGGCGCCGAACGGCGCTGTTCGACAAAAATAGCGCCGTTCTTGAAGAAGCACACGTTTACTCAAGTATAGCATTAGCAGATATCGACCGAATATCCGGTTCCAGTTTGATATCCGGCAACATCCGGCATACGTATCCGGTATTAACCTACCGGATACCTGATATTTGTGGTTGTTATTCCAATTGTCATAAAACTGATTTTCCACGTTAAAATACTAGTTATTTTGAAGGGGCTGCAATTCCGAGCAATTAATGAATGGACACTGATGGAATGAAAAATCCAAACCAAAAATTAATTTTAAATCCACAAATGCATACTTTTGCCCAGCTCAAATACTTCCACCAGTGTACAAATTTAGATCCTATATCCGGTTCACATCCGGCTCCGGTTCCGGTATAAAATTCACTTTCCGGTTCCGGATTCGGTATCCGGTATAAAGATGATATCCGGTCGTTCCCTAAGCATTAGCCAAAGCAAATTAAGTCACAACTTTTGACAGAAAATTTTTTTGAATTAATTTGTGCACTAAAATTGTTTTTCGCAAAATTTATTAACCAAAACATCCGCGTTTTAAACCTCCGCGTTCAGTTTAGTAGGCCTTCATGAAACTTTATGATCTTAAGCTATTTCTACAAATGCTTTATTTACACTCGAGTTATGTTTTGAATGCCAGCCTGGCGTTCGAACCAATCACAATCTTTTGGGATAACTTTTGCATTGATTAATATTTTTTTGATAAATTTTGCCAAAAATTTTCACATGTTAAACTTCCGCGTCAAGCTAATGGACTCATTATGACACTGGTCATTGCTTCAAAAAGGTAATTTTTGTTGTTTTTCCAGGTAATTGCTGAAAAATTAAATAATAGCGCAAAATGCAATATGGCGTGGCCAGTAGGATAATGTTGCGGTAGATATTGTGGTAAGGACATGCATTCTTACTTATATATGGGGGCAATGACGATGTTCATTCACAAATCAGTTCAAAAAAGGCCACATAGCTAGAAATTATCGACTCATATCTGCAATAGAACGATAGCCGTAGCATTGTTTCGAAAACTATGATTAGTACAAATTCTGATTCAGGATCATCTAAGTTCCAATTAATTAATCGGCCCATGTATAGAATAGGGCCGGAACAGTGGTATATATAAGCATATTCCTATGCCTGAGCCTATCCTAATCGCAAGAATGATCGTACACTTAAGCCTAAGCCTAAGCAAAAAAGTTAGTCTAAATGTTTAAGCTAATACTCTGTTACATTACCGCAGGAAAACGTTCCGGCCCTGTTCTATACATGTGTCCATTAATCATAGATCATTCGTGTTCAGTCAAATAGCCATTAATAGGCCCATGTATAGAACAGGGCCGGATCGTTTTCCGGAGGGGCTATAATAGAGTCAGTTTAAGCTTTAGACTATTTTTTGCTTAAGCTTAGGCTTAAGCTTAAGCTTCGGAATAGGCTCATCGATACGCTTAAGCTTAGGCTTAGGCTTAGGCTTAGGCTTACGAATATGCTTATACTACTGTTCCGTCCCTGTTCTATACATATACCATATAATTTCAGGAGGGTGTAAACCTTACTTAACAATTTTAAGCGAATGATCGTCGCGAGTGAAATTCTTTTTAACCTCAATTGCTTAAAAGCTTTATTTAGAAGCCAGTTAAAAGTGTGGTTTTTGTCCTTTCACCAATTTAAGGCGATATACCTCCTATATAACACCTTATATACGCCCGAGTTTAGGAAAACCAAATTTTAGTTTGATTATCAGGCAAATCTGTCAATTCTGGTTTATATCTACCTGGAAGTTGAACAGCCAAAAAATTTTGACCTTCGAAACCTATTATACTTTAAGTGATTTAGCTTGTCACAACATTTTTATGTTATAATGCGTCTTTGTAGGCAATTATGCAATATTTTCTGTTTTTATTTGAGTATTAATCCGTATATTGCATGCGCGGTATACGCTTGAAATATCCGCCGAACGCTTTGTTTTGTTTTTTGTTTGTTGCTTAGCAGCTGCCGGCTGGATGTAACCTTATATATTAATATATATTAATATACATATATATAAATATATATGTATATATTTATTTCTCTATTTATTTCTGTATATATTTATTTATATATTGATTTATTTATTTATTTATACCGGTGATTTTCTTGTTTTTAAATTTACCGTATTCACAATATTTGAACAGAAATTGAACCACGGTTAATTTTCAGGCCGTAAAATTCACCATTTTTGAACATTTTACATAAAAAATTTAAAAAGAACAGAAGGCAATTTGTATACAAGAATTGTATTGACACAAAAATAAAACGGTTCATAATTTTAAGCTTAGTATCCGGTTATTAATGTTTGTCTTCCGTTTTCGGTATTTCGAATATTGTATCTTTTCCAGTTATGCTAAATGTCTCAAATAGCGAAACAGTGAGTACGATTTTTTAATCATGCAGTGTTAAATTCATTTGCTAAAAACATACTAAATTTGGCCAATGCATAGCTGAAGGTCGTACAACAGTAGGTATAAGCATTTTCCTAAGCCTAAAGCGTAAGCGTAGTACAGTTTTTTATCATGCAGTGTTAAATTCATTTGCTAAAAACTCACTTAATTTGGCTAACGCATAGCTGAAGGGCGTACAACAGCAGGTATAAGCATATTCCTAAGACTAAGCTTTAAGCGTAAAGTTAACGAAAAAATCAACAAAAGGTTAAGATCACTCTTTTGTAGTCTCGACAAAATGGGCACCAAAATATGACAAATGCTTATGCACCTTGACAATGCAAGCCTTAATATTAGTAAACTAACCAATCGTGTTTGAGTTCATTTGACGAACCAACAGCGAACCCAATTGTAATACAGTTGCATTTTTTTTCAAATTTAAACCAACTTACTTTGCCAGTTACAGATTTTTAAAATTTTCAAAAACTTTTGTTTAAACTTTTTTAGTCAGTACGTTTCTTCAGCTCAAATGTCAAATTTGCCTGAAAACTTTACATTTGGTCGTTTTTGAGGTCGTTTTCAAAGCAATTTATGAGTTTTATTATGGTACAGAACATCACGCGATGTTAGAAACCTTGGATTTCTTTTTAATTTTTTATGATGAAAGTCTACTCGACTCGATTCCGAAATAGGCTGCAAAAAATGGTGAGTCAAATTGACTATCTCCGAAATAGGCTCTATGTGACTACACAAACTGTGTGTCAAATTCGACAATCAAATGTGCGACTCAGTGAATCGAATTGGAGTCTGGCAGAGTCGAATTTTGACTCAATTTGCGTAGAAAAGTAGAGTAAGTTCAGGTTTATGCTTAGGAAAATATTTACCTGATCCTAAGATTTTAGTCCTTTACCTAAGCCTGAGTCTAAATCTAAACGTTGACCTTAAATGCGTGCAAGAGCCGACATTCCTTACCCAAATTCTAGGTGGCTAAATAATTTCACATTTTTGCCCGCGGTTTGAAATTTTTTACCCTCGGGTATAAAACCGTCAGTAATTTCGGCCAGCGTATAGAACGTGGCCGCAACTGTAGTATAAGCATATTCCTAAAAAGCGTACGAATGAGAATATAACGAAGCCTAAGCCTATGAAAAACCTGGTCTAAATCTTATGCTTATTGCAGTCCCGCAGAAAAACGTTCCTTCCCTGATCTTTACATGGGTCCAAACTTTCCAACCGAAGCCGGCGATTACCGGCAGATACCCTAGGGTCGCGTGTCACTCCAAGTTCGTATAGCAATGCTTGAAACATTTTTAGGTTTCCGCAGCAAATCGGTGGTAGTATTTTTGTTCTTTGTTACACGATGTCTACTGGGAGGACTACTTCATTAATAAATAATGCAATTAAAGAAAGGCCTGTAAGTTTTTTTCAGGAAACTTTCCTTCTAATTAGAATCGATGTATGAGCGTTTGCAGTTTGGTTTGTTTCATTTTTCTGAAAATATTAGCCTGTTATAAGCGGTTTTTGTTGGTGGGCTTGCGTGAGCAAAATACGGCTTTTAAGTAAACTGTCCGTCTGTATGTGTTGGCTAATTAGTGTCACGCCATGCGCAAAACTTGTTAGCATTTATGCAATGTGTTTACTGATTGTTTTTATATGCTTTATTTTGTTCTACAGTCTGGTTGTGGTAAGTTTTGTGCAATTTCAAGTTCAATGTGGTTGCGGAAGACTGACATTTTTCGGACAAGGAAATAGAAAAATTTTGACGATAAAGAATGCGAAATTTTAGCAGCTTTAGGGTTGCGCTATACTTTACTGTGTCATACGCCGCTGCATGCCGCTGGAAACCTTCGTACGCCATTGCAGCGTCGTTTTGCGTTGCTAACAAAAAGTATAGGCAAAATCTATTTGATGCAGTGCAGCAATTTTTAATTGAAAAATTTAACTGTGCCGCGCGTCAACGAGCGGCAGCGTACGCCGGCGTCCGTTGATGCAAGGCCGCGTGCGGTGGCCTCGCGGCGAGTACAGCGCAACCCTTACAGTTGCGCTATACTTTACTGCGCCGCACGGACGCCGCCCGCCGCCGGACGCGGCTACGCGCCATCAGACGCCGCTGGACACCGTCGTGCGCCGCTATGCGTTGCTAAGAAAAATATAGCCAAAATCTATTTGATGGTGTGCGGAAATTTTTTAATCAACAAATTTTCTCGTACCGTACGTCGCCACGCCATGGCGTGCGGTAACGTGCGGCCGCGTCCGGCGGCGCGCGGCGAATATAGCGCAGCCCTCAGGGTTCAAAACTTTCGTTATTTGTTTCACACAACTTGGAAATATATAAATTTATAAAATTTGCTGTTTAATAACGTTTAAAATGGTAAGCATCGAATTGATCCCAAAGTAGTGATATACTCGGAAGGGGCAGTGGTTAATGATCAGCAGACGATTTGAAAAAATTTATATAAAATAGGAGTTTTAGAATGAAAATTTGGCCTGAACATAAAACCAGTTGCTGGTTTCGGGTATTATGGCAGCGGTTTCTTTGCTGTCGAGCTTGAACGTTTCTTTGTTGTTTTGTTTGATATAATTCAATTGTTATCACTCGAACGCGTGTCGAACGTCCAGTCCCGTAGCCAGCTCACCATGCTAGGGTAGGGCTAAAAAATTTTTTAGACGGGGCATTGAAGGGTTTTTAATGACTTACAAGCAAGCTTGAAAATTTTCTAGGGGAGGGTTAAAATTTTTCCAGAGGGGCTGAACCCCCCCTGGCCCTCCCTTGGCTACGGGCCCGCTAACGCCTTAGTGGCGCTAAAATCAGTCCTGTTGGTAGTATTTTGTTACGCAAGTATTCTCAAACATACCAAGAAACCAGTGTAGCGTATTATATTTAAGGTAACTTAGCTACTATAAAGCGCGCCAAAAAGTAGTTTGACCTAAATATGTCGTTGGATTGTTAGTGTTTAAGCCGGTACATAAAACTTACTAAGGTATCTTAGTATAAACAATCAGAACGGCCAGTGTTTTGAGGTTTTACATTAAGAAATGTTATACAAACTAACGTTTACGCCAACAAATGGTAATAAACCCGATAAATTTGCTGAAAAATACTACGCGTACCCTTATTTTTGAGTCATAGAAAACTAAATATATATTAATTGAGTAAGTAATCCAGTCTTGGCCGTATGGAATAAACCCGAAATTTTGAATTATAAGATTCGTTGTGCTAAAATGATGTGTGACTTATCGCTTGCGAGCTTCTTCACACTATATATAATATTAGCGTCCGTCAGGAATGTCTAGATCCGCAACTACTGGTTAACAGTTTTTAAATACACTTCCTACCGGATGTGGCGGCCCATGTATAGAACACGGCCGGATCACTTTTCCTGCGGAACTGTAATCGAGTCCGTTTAAGCTTTAGACTAACTTTTGTTTAGGCTTAGGCTTAGGCTTAGGTACAAGCTCGTCCTTACGCTTAGGCTTAGGCATAGGCTTAGGAATGCGGTTATACAACGTTTCACGTCCTGTTATATACATGAGCCGGTGTGGCTATTAATCCGTTATGCGTTAGCGCATGTTGAAGGAAAAATGCGACGAAGCCGAAACTGCTGTAAAATTTAACATTCGATATCTTAAATTAACAAGCAAAAGGTTTTTCAATCGGTTTACATTCTTAACCCCTTCTCACATTGAGTTGCCTATAGGCAACTCAGCGCAGTATGTATACGTTAAATAATACATATCGCACCGTGTTTAACAATTGCAACACGTACACATAGTACTAAATCACCACAAGACGTGAGAGCCCCTCGGGCTCGAGCGTCAAGCTCCTATAGCTGAGTGGTGATGGTATGCGCCTCCCAATCCAATCACTGGAGTTCGAATCCTAGCATAAAAGTCGGTTTCAGGGAAAATAGAAAATATTCATGTGAGAAAGGGTTAATATCGATATGAAAAACGAATAAATAGCATAAATATCACCTTTTTCGCACAATCCTGACTGCCACCGGAAACGTTTATTTTAAACCAGCAGCGGCCAAAGAAATTTCACCACTCGTTCGACTCTATTGTTCGACACGGCCTGCTGATTTCCGGCCAAAATTAAATTTTACTCACCGCTATATTTACCTTTTGTTCAAAAATTTATGTAAATTGAAAAACGGTACGACAACAAAAGAAGTTGTATTTTTGGTACGTGTTGTTTGCTAAATTTCATGCCGCTTTCAACTGGTTTGAATTCAAGGGAACAATACAGGTCGAAACGGTCATTGTACCTTTGCCTCCATATTTTCGGTTAATGTTTTAAGCTCAAGCTTACGCATAGGCTTATGGGTACATGTAAACGTCAGGGGCGGAACATTTTTCTGCGGGACTAGAATAGAATAATATTAAGCTTTAGACTATTTTTTTGCTTGGCGTAGGTTTAGGCTTAATAGCAATATATATATGCTTATTCTTACGCTTAGGCTTAGGCTTAGGCTTAGGAATAAACTTACAATGCTGTTCAGCTTCTGTTCTTCACATTGACCGACTTAGGTAAAGACTTAATTTTAGGCTCAAGCTTATAGGCATAAACAAGGTTTTTGCTGCTAAGTTTAACCCTTAGCTAAGTTTCAGATTAACCCTATTAAGCCTGTATCGGAAGAGTACAAGAGTGGAGGATATATACACCCAAAATTCTTCATAAAGCCCACTTGGTAAATGGGCGTTTTTGCCGACTTCAGACGCAGCCAACTGTTTCGTAGAACTTGCAGCGTTTTTTTCGCTTCGTTGCTTGTAAATTTTTAAAATTACCTTAGCGAAATCTAACCCTGGTACACGGCTAATTTCTACCAACGGGTGTATTAAGCAACACATTGGTATAGTTGTATAATTTGTATCAATTTTGGATTTGGCATCAGCTGTAAATTCCATCGTTTTTTTGGATATATAGCAACTGATGCTAATATTCAAAAGTGATACAAATATTTGTTTCTGTTTGATTCAGAGGCAATGGCGGATCCACGGGGGGCCACCCCGGCCGTGGCCCCCCAACAGCATCTCGACAAAAATTATATTGGGACTCAAAATGGGGACCCCCTTTTATTTCGGTCGCTACAGTATGGGTCAAAAATAAGTTTATTACCTGTGAAATTTTGACCCCCCCCCATTTTGGGATCCTGGATCCGACATTGATCAGAGGAACAGCATCATGGATACGCTGGATCACCTGATTTAAAAATTTGTTTAGGGGCTCGTTCTGAATGTGACTTGGTTGAATGGATTGGAGGTTAACTTTAGGATTATGATCCTTACAAACCATTTTTTTGGTTCAAAGTTGTGGTAAATTTTATAACTGTCTGTTCGATATGCTTAAATGTAATAATTAACTTGAATGTGAAGCTGAATATAATATGACTAAAGTAGTTTTTGGTTCCCACTTATAACGAATATGCTAACCTACTTTTAGGGCCGCGACAAAGTAGATTAAGCATATTATTTTTTTGAGCCTAAGCATAAGCGTTGAAAAAGTGTATTCTTAAGCCTAAGCGTAAAAAATTCAGTCTACAATCTGAGCCTACTACTCTTGTATAGATTCATCAGAAACCGGTACGTCCCTAAAAGTAACATGGGCCATACTTCAGATATCGCAGCGTGGACGCTATTCAAACCTGGTTAAACTATCATTTGCATTTCTTTCGTTACACTTTAATATTAAATAATCCGACTTCCAAATCGGTGTTTAAATCTTCATTATTTTAACAAAGATTCACCACAGGCGAAACCCGGATTTCATATCAACCCCTATAAATTGCATTAAAGTTGTTTTCCCATCGAGCTTAGCGAAGTAGTAAATTTTTTTAACCTCTAAACTTCTTAATGTTATTCCAAAGCGCAAGGGCAGTTGCCACTTTGTTGCGTCTCCGAAACCTTCTGGGAAGATATATGCTCCCATGACTTTTGCTTGGTATGCGTCCCAGGAACTCGTCTCGGATATGTCGCATCACTTTGATCTTATAGTAAACATCCATAGGTTTTTTTGGTGTCTCCAGAAATTTCTGGGAAGATATCCGCTTCCATGACTTTCACTTTGATCTTATAGTAAACATCCATAGGTTTTTAGTGTCTCCAGAAATTTCTGGGAAGATATCCGCTTCCATGACTTTCACTTTGATCTTATAGTAAACATCCATAGGTTTTTAGTGTCTCCAGAAATTTCTGGGAAGATATCCGCTTCCATGACTTTCACTTTGATCTTATAGTAAACATCCATAGGTTTTTAGTGTCTCCAGAAACTTCTGGGAAGATATCCGCTTCCATGACTTTCACTTTGATCTTATAGTAAACATCCATAGGTTTTTTGGTGTCTCCAGAAATTTCTGGGAAGATATCCGCTTCCATGACTTTCACTTTGATCTTATAGTAAACATCCATAGGTTTTTAGTGTCTCCAGAAATTTCTGGGAAGATATCCGCTTCCATGACTTTCACTTTGATCTTAAAGTAAACATCCATAGGTTTTTTGGTGTCTCCAGAAATTTCTGGGAAGATATCCGCTTCCATGACTTTCACTTTGATCTTAAAGTAAACATCCATAGGTTTTTTGGTGTCTCCAGAAATTTTTGTGAAGATATCCGCTTCCATGACTTTCACTTTGTGTACGCCCCAGAAACTCGTCTCCGATAGCTCGCTACACTTTAATGCTTCAAGTAAACATCCATTAGTTGTGTAACTCAGCCGACGTTAATACTTTGGTCTGGTGTCATTTCACAATTTTAAATCTATAAACCAGACGTTTCAGTACCAGCACTCATTTTCAGGTTGTCAACCCACATACTCAGAGCAACAACAAGCGGTTCGGGTTGCTTTTATTTTTAAAATTGGTTCTTAAGAGTGAAGTTAGCACAAAATTTTGCCATGTTGTCCATGTTTGAAGGCGAAGCATACTGTAGTGACCAGAATAAGAAGGGGTCCCCCCATTTTGTGCCCAAATCAATAGGAGTCCGTATCTCTAATAAGAGTCCGTAAGCGGATAGACTCCCTAAACCCTAGAGTTCATAAATGTCATTTTTCCCTAGTTGTAGAGCATAAATGAGTCAAGAACGAAATATAGCTGAGTTCGAAACTTTGGAGCATAGTTAAGTTTTGAATATACATTATTAAGTATAACCTTGCATTATCGCTCGAGCTATTGACACAAGACAAATAAACGTTGAATTCGACGGATAGTTGCAGTACCGGATATATATCGGTAACGAAGGGTGGCGGAGCGTGGGTTAAAAACAAGGGGAGTATCCTTTGGACAGGACAAATAAATATCAGTCCACCCTCTTATTCGGCTCACTGTAGTATGCAGTGTTTTGTAGGGTTTTTGGTTTATGTTTAAATCAGGGCTGGACTGGTGGTAAAAATCGAACCAGGAAATTTGATATAAACTAATCAATTACTTCACTATTGACTAAAAAGATTAACCAAGATTTTTTAATTTTGTTCAAGAGCCCAAATTATTACCGTTTCAACGGAAATTTGTCCAGCACGCCGTACAGCCCGTGTACCACTGAACAGTCCGTGTAAAGTTTAGAGGCGGAAAGTTTTTCTGCTGGACTGCAATAGAGTAAGCTTAAGCTTTAAACTAATTTTTGTCTATTCTTAATAGGTTTTTATTGGAAACTTAAGTCTACAATCTTGCAAAGTTGAGCACTGCAGCCTGTTTTTGTAACGTTATAAGTTGTTTAAATTACGTGTTTTCTCATTACATGCAAAAAATTTACAAAATGCAACCATTTTTGGGCAAACGCGAGCTTGGGAAGACAAAGGAATAGGATTATTTATTTATGAGCAAATACTTGTCAAAGGGATACGAATAAAATCGCCTTCAAAACTGTTTGCTAGCAATGAAGAATTTTCCGTGGTGTTCAGCCTTACAAACCGTTTGAAGTACTTACTTTGTTAAGTACCACCTTCCATATACTTCCATTATATAATGCAAAAATTTTCAAAATCGAACCATTTTTGTGCAACCGCCAATTTTGGACACAATGGAATAGGCCGATATTATTGATAGATCCCAGCAAATTCGTCACAGTGGGAGTGGATTATAATAATTTTTCTTGTATTGAAAACCTAGAATCGCTGTTAACATTTCTAGCTATTAACAGGCAAAATGTTTCATATACCCTACTTCGTTACGAACCGTTCGTTATAATTGGTAAGCATTTTCAAAATCGAACCATTTTTGGGCAAACGCCAGCCGCTGAGTATAACGAAACCAAACCGCATTCTGGTTTCGAATCCCAGCCAATAATGAACGCTGTGGATTTCAGCGTATTTAACGACGTCAATCGGTGCCAGTTCGCTTACAGGCGGAGCGGTACAGTTGAAAACGAAACCTTCAAATTGGTCTTGGAATGATTGAAGTCGTATAATTAGTTGGTCCAATGAGATCGCGTGCCGGTTCATAAGAAGGCACGCTATCAGTTTAAGCTGCCTGACTATGTGCCCGAACCGCTTGTATGCTGAATTGAGCGAAGTAGAACTTATGGCTTGTCATAACCTGAAATCTGTGCCTGTGTAGTTACGTCTAATTGAAGAAACACTATTAGTGGTAGTCGTAGGTATGTAGCTACTTATGAATACTGAGTACTTTGATCACTAGCGGACGTAGGGGGGTGAGTATACAATCTAATCTGAAGTAGTTTTTTGCTAAAAATTTTGTAAGATACCCTTAAGTAACAAATTTTAAGTTTTATGTCGACCAGGATGCAACCGGAACTGAAAAATACCACAGCCGGATCCAGAGGTCATTGAATTTAGTCGTAGCCGGAGCAAGAGGTGACGCCGGAGGTGAAGGCCAAATTAGGCAGTTAAAATGATGCTTTAATTTGTTAATTTTAGCAAATATCTGTAAGGTGTTGTTAACTCTATTTGGTTTATGCTTATTTATGTTCGATATCTCGGTAATTTTTACTTCAAAATTGTACCAGAATCCAAATTGAAATGCATCAAATAAATAAATTTTGTAAGAATGTGCAAAATTTCACTCCGAAATTGCCGGAACCTCCGAATGAAATACTACCGGCGCCGGAGCTAGAGACGGATGTCGATTTTCTGCTGATGTCCAGCTACAAATTATAATTTAACTCTGTAAAGTCGTCCCGCGTTAATAGGTGATATAAAAAATTTGCCTGTGGATATTCCACCGGGAAAAGTTTGGCTTCGCTGTGGACGTCTTCTCTTCCGTAAACACGCTTATTCATGAAGGTCGCCCATGTTACTTTAAGGGGCATCCAGGTTTCTGGTGGATCTATAAAAGAGTTTGTTTATCCATTTCCCACATACCGGATCTTTATGTACCACGTTATTTAAACCCTGTAAGCGGAACACAGAGTGCGTAAACTATATCGTGCATGAGCTGTAAAACTCTCACAAGACGTGATAGACCGCAGGGCTTGAGCTTCTTTAGCTGAGTGGTGATGGCAAACGCCTTCCTCCGTAGCGAACCGTGTTCGTTTCTGAAATTGAAAAATTGGTTCTAGTTGAAATTATATGCGGGAAAGCGTTAAGCATAGGCCATAAACAGCAAAAAAATTTTCGCAGTAGGGTTTCTGTCTTGTACAAACGTTGCATCATTCCATTGATCAGATTTTATATTTTCCGTCTATTGTCAACATAACCATTTGAAAGAGACAGCCCAATGTAACCTATATTTTCGGAGACATTTAAACGTAGGACCAACTTGTGAACGGATACTGAAAATACTAACCAGCGGAAACGGACATCGATTCGGATACTGGAAGCGAATATCCGGAAACACCGTTCGCAGGACTGAAACTTTTCCGCGAACAAGCAAACTTTTTTCTGGCGTTCGGCGGCTTCAATGACCACCGCGTTATGGACCTTGTTCGTTTCTAACGTTACCACAAATATTATTGTGTAGCATATATTTTACCCATAGCGAAAGAAAAATTATTGCTAAATGTTGTTTTCATTTCAAAATTTCAAATCATAAAATGGAAAAACGCGTGAAAAATGAAGCAATCAAGCGTATGATGACAGGTTTCGTTGCGTGCCGGCCGTTATTGCTACCTGTACGCAGATGAATGTTAATATCTATTTTCATGTTTTTCTAAATATATATATTATATACCGGTGTTGGCCAATGTTACGTTTAGGGGCGTAACAGTAGATTAAGCGTATTCTTAAGCATAAGCCTAAACGTTGCAAAAGCGTATACCTAAGCCTAAGCCTAAGCCTAAAGCAAAACAAAATGAAGTCTAGAATGTAAGCCTACTCTTTTACAGACCCACCACAAACCGGGACGGCCCTAAAAGTTATATGAGCTCCGGTGTTTTGTATTTAATATCGACGTTTTAGCCTGAAAATGTGATTTATTAACATTTTTCTCGACTTGAAAGACCGCACTGCGTAAAACTATGTCGTTAACTGCATATCGTACTTTGCTTGGTGAGTTCAGCTAAGCTTCAGCTTCACACGCTCTCGTACTGTTCCACCACACTCAAAATTGAGGCTTAAGCTCAGACTTACGCGTAAATAAGGTCACACAAAGGTTTCGCTTTGTCTTACGCTTTATTAAAAGCCTCATCTATAAACCTAAGCCTAAAAACGTAAGCCTACGTTTAAGCCTAAGCGTTTATGCTTAAGCCTCACAGAGGAAAGTGTACTGTAGCCGTTTTACGGGCGCTAAATTGAAAAAATAGTGGCAGCACAAGGATTTGAAGCATATCGGATCGAAAATTTTTCGTCACGTAATTAATTTGTTACAGGTGTTTGGTTTCTTTCAACTGGAAATTTTTACTTGATGGACGACAAAGGCGTAAACGAGGTCGTTTATAGAGTTTCAGGCACCATTTGTGATTTTTGCGGAGGGGTTTTGAGGAATATTTTCAATCCTAACACAAGAACAACCCTTTCATCTTATTGTTACGCTTAGGCTTAGACTTAGGCTTAGGCTAGGAATATGCTTTTAATACTACTCCGCCCTGTTCTTTACATTAGCTCAAGTTTGCCTGTATTGTGTATTTAGAAAACATTTCGCATTCTTTGATGTCCATGCATCAAAAATAGACGAGTAGGAAACTGCAGCAGGCTTAAAAAATAACCTTCGCCACAGTTCCCTACCGATGGATATAAAACCAAACGGTCATTGGTCTAAGTGTCACGTAACATGTTTGTTTTAGGCAACATAATCTTTAGTCTTTACCTAAAATCTGATTGGTTACATTTTGGTTATTTACGGCTTTAGCTTCCATTGGCCGTCAGTTGTGCCGAAAGGAAGTAGGATTAATAGTCAGGTGAAGGCGTTGCCTTATTGAACCATCGTGAACGGTTTGCCAATTCTGTTTCAACAACCAATAGTAGAAATGCCTCGGTACGGCCATTGATCGTAATGTGTTTGAACAAATATATCTATCTATATATATACATATATATAAATATATATATATATTCATATATATATAAATATATATATATATATATAACTTTTATTTCTTGAGTTAAACTTATGAACAGTTTAATTTTATTCCATAGTTCAGCTCTTGCAAAACAACAGTTTTATGTGATCGCAATTTCATTTTAAATTTCAAAGTTTCCGTTTCTATAGATTGCGAAATGGTCGTTGTACCCGTTCGTTTTGGAGCAAATTGGTTTTCACATCTCAAGTCCGCATATATAAAACGGTTCTTTTCTCCTGCGATTGGCGAAATGAAATTGTGAAAATTGACGATTTCATCATCCATTTCTACGCAGTTTGATTGGCTGTAAACCCGTGCGGTTGGTTTTTAAATGACGTGTTTAGGACCAATAACAGACCCGTAACAGTAGTATAATCATATTGTTAGGCTTGAGCCTAAAGCGGAAGCAAAAAATTAATCTAAAGCTTAAGTTTATTATTCTATTGCATGGGCAAGAGAATGATGCCTGGTTCATTCTCTGTAAAAGAATGCACGCACCGAAAACGTTTAGGTGATATGCAGAGATGTAAGTTTTGTAAAGACAGACTCACGTTTTACCGGCGGAAATTTTATTTTTTTACCCGCGGGTATCCCCGAACAAAAAAAATTGCGAGATACATGTATATATATCTATATATGTATATATACGTGATTTATAACTAATTTTGAACGTCAAAATAGCAGCATTACTGTCATTTCTACAACGGAAACGAAAATAAACACCGATTCTTATCGGAAAGGGATATCCGGTTACTCCATGCAATATGCAATCGGGGACAACCGCCTGTAATCATCGCACGTTGCGCCTAAGAACATTCAATGTGCTAAATATAGGTAACAAACCAAAATATACGTAAAAGCCCAAATTTATCTCTATAGATATATATTATATATATTATATATATATATATATATTCATATGATATATAAATAATTATAATCGATACGTTGCGCACCTGTCGTCATATTTAACGCTTTCTATTTGCTCACGAATTTGTTGTTTTTCTGGCAATCTTTTGAAGTACAACCACGAGAGCGAATCGTACGGCACTTAGACAGAGTGGACAAGGAAGGTTTAGTCCACCCTGGAAGCGTTTTGGCCTCCTTTGTGAAAACGTTTCAACTCGCTTGTAAGTCATCGAAATCCCTTGAATGCCGTTTGTGAAAAATGTCAATATATACATGAGAAATACTAGTAGATACGAAATGTTGCCCGTTCGTGTCTAAAAATCATAACCCCGTTTCTGGCATGTGCAGTACAAAATTTTCACCAAAATTTTCACAACACGTGAGAGTTTTCTATCGGAATCAAGTTTCCAACTGTTGTAAAATCAAGTGTTAACGCTAATTCCTTGCCATTCTATAGACCCGAGTTCGAGTCCCAGTTGAAAATTTTGGATATCAGCTGAAATGGAGATATTAATGTGAAACATTTCGTGTACGGTGCTATTTTAAACGATAATATGAGCCTTCTATTGGAAAATATATAATTTGTCCTTAAATACAGTAGATATGGTACTAAAATTGTTTTAATTTTAGCTGACTCAGTGCTAAACCAAACATTGATAAAGCTATTGGCGTTTTGTTTCAGTTTATCAATATCTTCATTTCACTGAAATGAAACAGTTATTTATGTAATGCATCTTCCACCTTAATTTAGGTACACGGTGTGGAAAATTGCATCGCCCAATGACAACTACTTTTGCTGCTTCTGAAATAGCAAGTAGTGCTACTAATATTTTTAAATTTTTACATGTGTTTTTATTTCCAATTACAACTACCCAAATTTTAAAAACAGTACCTGTCATTTGAAAATTTTAGATCTGTTACTCTTTAGAGTTTATGTTCGTTCCAAAATGCTGGTTGACAACTGCTTATTCATTTTTATTTATTAGTCATTGTATGCAAACCAAACAGGATTGCAATGTCAACCCCCCCAGCAAATGTTAACTATTCTGCGACTGCTTACATGTACTCTAGAAAACTAGTTTCAACTTTTAGGGGCGTAACAGTAGATTAAGAGTATTCCTAAGCGTAAACCTAAGCCTAAACGTTGCAAAAAGATGTTCCTCAGCCGAAGCCTAAGCCTAAGAATATGAAAAAAAAATGTAATCTAGAATCTAAACTTACTCTTTTATAGACCCACCAGAAACCTGGACGCGCCTTAAAGTAACATGGGCTGGTTTTGCTATGAAACTTTTTGAATTTGTCTTCAGTTCAATTGAGGCATGTACTTTTATCGCCAAGTTGAATTCGATTGAACATAATAAATATACAACTTTCGTAGTACGAATCGAACGTTAGTTGAACGTGCAGATTGCAACATGGGGTCCAGTTCAAACGATTCAAAAGTAGGTCGGGGTGCCGAAGGTGGGCGCGCGTAATTTTTGAAACAAATAGCAACGACCATTTCTTACAGATTACTAAAATTTGCATTTGGTTTCTCGGTCGTTTCGCTGTCAAGATTGGAACCACCATTATTATATACAGCACCCGGCCAATGTATAGAACAGAACCGGAACAGTAGTATAAGCATATTCCTAAGTCTAAATCTAAGTGTAAGGATGAGCCTATTCCTAAGCCTAAGCCTAAGAGAAAGGATGAGCTTATTCCTAAGCCCAAACCTAAGCAAAAAAGTAAGTGTAAAGCTTAAACTGACTCTATTACAGACCCGCAGGAAAACGTTCTGGCCCTCTTCTATACATGGGCCCAGCGACCCTGTTAGTGTATCGAATTTGACTCTGGCGGAGTCGAGCTTTGACTCAGTTTGTGCAGTCAGGAAAAGCCTATTTCGGAGAGAGTCAGTTTGACTCACCATTTTTTGCAGTGTACGTTTGAGTTATTGTTTCAAAAAAGCATAGCTGTGCCTTTGCTGACGCAAAACGATACGCCGTACTCGGTAAATTTTGCACACTGCACGCAGTTGCGTGCGTGCAATTCTGCAATTTGTAGCGATTGCGAAAATGTTTACATTTATGCGCGTTTTACGTATCGAATGCAGATTGCAATATGAACTGTAGGAAGGCGTTATTCTTGCATCGTTTAGCTTAAAATCTACTAACAAACTACACTGTTATCGTCTCTGAATTTCAAGTTGTGTAAAGAGTTTAGCTAAAATTTCGTTTTGTTTATATTGTAACTTCTGCGGGCGCTTAGTGGTGTATCTTGCCTGAGCCTGGATGTATTCCGCGGGTGGGATTTTGTTTTGCTCAAATTTTAAGCATATGAAAAGTTGAACTGCATTCGTTTCGAATCTACGACAATTCGTCGCACGATAACTTGTCGTCCAACAGTATACTAAAGCCTACTGTGCAAAAAATGGTGAGTCAAATTGACTCTCTCCGAAATAGGCTTTTCAGTCGAATTTGACTCAGGCGGAGTCAAATTTGACTCAGTTTGTGTAGACGGAAAAGCCTATTTCGGAGATAGTCAATTTGACTCACCATTTTTTTTGCAGTGTATTGATATTGAAAATTGAATCTTTTTAAATGGCATGAGTTGAGATTATTCAAAATATACGAGATTGGCTTAGATTTAAGCATAACAAAATACTGCAACAGTCCCAAGGTTATTTTAGCATTAATTTTCTCCCAAAGACTGACTTGGTTTTAAGACATTTTGTTTTTCGTACAAAGCCACTGCAAGGTATATGCAAGGGTACACCTGGACCCTAATGAGCTCCCTAAGTAATTTTTATAACAGGGATATTTATGTAGGTGTACAAACAGTGAACCCACGACAATTCGTCGCCTGACAACGTGTCGCCCAACAGTGTCCAAAGCTTATTAATAAATCTAAGCAGTAATCCTAAGTGTAATCCTAAGCCTAAACCTAAGCATAATGATGGGAGAAAAATGGTCGAGTCGATGAATAATTTCGGATTACAAGCCACCGGGCAACGAATTGCCGTGATAGCATAAGTAACAATGTTTTTTGAAATGACAAATTTGCAGCTACAGCAGCTTATGTACCAGTTTCACACCCTAATTCTAATATTCTCACT